>JADRCH010000089.1:8444210-8488923 GCA_019843965.1 Rhynchomys soricoides
GCAAAGGCAAAGGCAAAGGCAAAGGCAAAGGCAAAGGCAAAGGCAAACAGTTCTCTGAGTTCAAGGCCATCCTATGACAGAGCAGGTTCTAGTTGAAGAAAAGCTTAAGTCCAGGCATGCTGGTACATGCCTTTACTCCCAGCAATTAGAGAACTATAAAGATCTCTGAGTTCAAGGTCAATCTGAAGAGCAAGTTCCAGGAGAGCCAAGCTTAAGCAGTTGAAGGAGTTGAAAAACACAAAGTTATAGTGTAATAGAACAAGGTGGAGGCATGTTCCAGACCCAGCAAGCAGCAGAACTCAGCAGTTTCAGCCACTTTACTCAGGCTTTAGAGACAAAAATAGAGGGGAGTACTGGGACAACTGATGCTGGTTAGCTGGAACTAAGGAATTGGCAGTGATTAAGAAGAGGGAAATCTGGAAAGCAGGAAACATTTGAAATGTAAATAAAGTATGACAGGAAAAAAATGAAGAAGAAGAAGAAGGAGAAGGAGAAGGAGAAGGAGAAGGAGAAGGAGAAGGAGAAGGAGAAGGAGAAGAAGAAGAAGAAGAAGAAGAAGAAGAAGAAGAAGAAGAAGAAGAAGAAGAAGAAGAAGAAGAAGAAGAGACCAGCATTATTGAGGTGAAATCTTCTGGGAAGTGTTTTCTGAGAGCACAAAATAGCTGTATTCCAGAGAGATCCAATATTGTACCTCGTGCTGTGGCTGGACTTGGTAATGTGTAAAAATCACCCAGGTGGTACTGGTTGTGAAGGCATAAAGATGTCATGAGAAGCAACTGAAGCCTGGGCACTGTTAGAGGCCATGGAAGGCCATTAGTGAATGTGCAGCCCCAGTTGCAGTTGACAACCCAGAACTGAAGAGATCATGCAAAGGAGTTGGGTCTTGGCACCATGAAAAGAGCCTATGAGAGGCTATTGGTAAAGCTTAGTTGCAGCACAAGACCCTAGTGTTTTGGAGATGCCAGTACCTTGGGATGACCACCAAGAACAGCCACTGCAGTGGAGTGGATCAACCTGAGCTTAGAGTGCTACAGGGGGCAGAGCTGGAGAAGAGAGCTGGGCTTTTTGGAGGAGCCCAGAAGATCATGTGTGGATCCCAGACATTGGAACAAGAAGCTGTAACATTGAAGTTGCCTTGGAGACCCCAAGATGTTTGAGATGCCAGAACTGTGGACTATCTGCTGAGAAAAGCTGCTAACAGGGAGTGGAAACAGCCCAGGAAAAAGAACATTGTTACAGTCAACAGAGATGAGAAAAGGAGCTGGATATCTGAAGACTGCTTAGACATCAGACATCGAGATGCAGATATTATAGTTTGCCCAGCTGGTTTCCTATCTTGCTTTGGTAATTACAGTTAAGTGATTGGATGAATCTCAGAAGAGACCTAGAACTTTGGACTTTTAACATTGTTGTTATTGTTTAACAAAGAAGGTGAAGGGCCCCTGAGAAATGGCATACAAATTGAAATGGCCTGCACACACATACATACAAACATACACATACAAATAACCTCAAAACAAGAATACAAACCATAAAGTCCTGTTTGCCTAAACATGAAAGAAAGAAACCAAAGGAATGGTAAGGACAGAGATACTAATTAATAACTGTAATGTAAAACAGTGGATGAATGGTTCTCTACCACAAGTAAATTCATTAACCTAAAGCATATTCCTGACCACCAGTCTAGCTAGACAGAGCAATCTCGACAACCTCCAGCTTGGTGCCATGTATCCAAGATGAACAGACCCCATAAGATGACCCCCCCCCCCCATAAGATGATCACCAGCTGGTGCTACACAAGCCCAGGAAAGCAGACAACACCCGAGACAACCCTTGCCAAGTGCCACATAGCACAGGCACAGCAAAGCACATTTTGAGCCACTAAGATGAGCAAGCAAAGCAGAAAGATGTATGCATAATGAAGAGAGGCTGAACTAAAGACTTGAGGGTAGAGAGGAATAGCCTCATGTGAGTAGCCAGTGATGTCACTTAAGGCCATGGTAAGATCCTGGTTTGTGCTTCCTCCGAGGGACATGTCTGGATTGATAGCCCTGAAGCAATTGGGGTCTGTTACCACCAAAGATCAAGTGGAGCTCTCTGGTCTGGGCTGCTGCCTAGGCCATGTTAATGTCTGAGGACTGTGCAGAGCTGGCCTTACCCCTCCTCATAGAGCTGGCCCTGGAAGACCAGGCAAACAAGAGAGCTGGCCCTGCCCCAGTGGCAGGTGATAGCAGGTAAACTGCTCCCAAGGGAATGAGCATGGGAGAGCAGCTAACCCTTCCTCTTGTCTGCTGTAGAGTGGTGTGGATGAAGAAGAGATGCCCTCTCTGCCTTGCCCTTTGCCATTTTTGACAGTTGGAAGAGCTACCCCTGCCCCTCACCATTTGTAGAACTTGGGACACCAGGCCCTGAACCTCCTAGAGCTGGCCCTGCTAGTGAAAGCACTAGTGAGCTTTCCCTGAGCTGGCTCTATTCCTTGTTGTCAGTTGCATTGGGGAGCTAGCCTGGGCAATGCTGAAGAACTTGCCCTGTTGGTGTGGGTGTAGGATAGCTAGCAGACTGATCACCTCAGTTACCACCCAAACACAGATCTAGGGCTTTGAGTTAGCCCTTTCCAACATCCACCCCATTTATGAACTTCTGGAGTATGAGAAGGGTCCTGCAGATCCAAAACTACAGTATCTCCATGACTTATGGCAATAGGATATCTGAGAGGCATCCTCTTGGGGATCTGCTATAGACAGTGTAGCAGAAGCCAGAGGGCTCAAACTAGACCAATAACTCACTGCATTGAGCATTTGCAAGTAAAGATGTATGAATGAAAGGGTATATGGTGGGGCACACTGTGACACACTATAGCTTGTACAATGAGATTTTTTTTTTGTGGGGAGGGAAGTTGTACTGGTGGAGGGTGGGTAAGAAGGGATGGTGAGATGACTGGGATTGGGGTTTATGTTGTGAAATTCATGAAGAATCAATCAAAAAGTTTGTTTTTTAAAAAAAGACATTCCTATCATCCAGTGCCAGCCATTAGGGATAGGAATGTTTGTGTTTGTGTGTGTGTGTGTGTGTTATCTCCATTTTTGATCTCCTCATTAATTATGGGCAGGCAAAAAGAACTCACATATCTAGCATATTGAGAAATATATTACTTTCAGTCAGTAATATGAACTACCAAGGACTTCTTATTTGAACTTAGTCAATAAAATAGGTAGTACATGATGTGGCATCTAAAATGGTGTTAATAAAGGAAAATCATGTAAAACTCCAATACAAGCGCCCACCAACCCAAGGACCTGTACACCTAGAGACAACCACATGCTGGACCATCAATAGCCTTCTAATCAAAAATGGAGCTAGAGTGAAATTTAGAAATATTCTATTAATTCAAGAAGGAAGAAAACAGGGGGGGGAATGCAGAGGCTACTTGAGAAATAAGTGTTAAGATAGTATTTAAAAATAATATTGATAACCAAATGATATAATCATAATTAAAGAACAGCTATCCTAAAACTATATAAAGAAATAGACTGACAAACTTCATACAAGAACACATCAAAACATCATCCACTATGATCAAATAAGATGCATCCAGAGATGCAGGAATGGTTTGACACACACGAATTGACAAATGTAATCCACAATAAAAAACAGACTAATGGGAAAAATTATGTGGTCATCTCAAGTGCAACAGAGGCCATTGACATGATCCAGTACTTCTTCATGATAAAAGTTCTGGATAGACTAGGGATACAAGGAACATATCTCAACATAATAAAGGTGATTTACAGACATAGCCAACATCAACTTAAGTGGAGAGAAATTCAAAACATTTCTACTAAACTCAGGAACAAGGTGAGGTAATCTACTCTCTACACACTTACTCAATATAGTACTCAGTATAGAAGTTTTAGCTAGAGCAGTAAGACAACTGAAGACTGAGATGATACAAATAGGAAATGAAGAAGTCAAAGGATCTTTATTTGCAGAAGATATGTTTGTATAAATAAATGATCTTAAAAATTCTACCAGAAAACTCCCAAAGTTGATAAACATTTTCAACAAAGTGACAAGATACAAAATATCAATATTTTTCCTATATACAAGTAATGAATGGACTGAGAAAAAATCCAGGAAACAGTCCCTTTCATAATAACCTCAAAAATATAAAATATCTTAGGATAACTCAACTCTGGTAAGTGAAACACTTGTCTTGTTTTTTAAGACATTAAGGAAATAGGAGAACATATTAGAAGATTGAAAGATCTTCCATGATCATAGTCAGGTAGCATTAATATAGTAAAAATGGTTTTCCTACCAAAAGCAATTACAGATTGAGTGCAGTCCCTGTAATAATTCCAACACAACTCTTCACAGATTTTGAAAGGAAAACTTTCATCATCATTTGGAAACACAAAAAGATCAGGACAGCTAAAACAATCCTTAATAATGACAGATTTGCCAGAGATTCCTCCATCTCTGACCTCAAACTATAGTAATAAAACCAGCCTTGTATTGGCACATAAACAGACATGTTGATCAATGAAATTAAATTAAAAGCCAAGACATAAATCCATACAACTATGGACACCTCATTTTTATAAAGAAGCTAGAAAAACACAATGCAAAAAGACAGCATCTTTAACAAGTGGCGAAGGTCAAACTGGATGGCCCCATGCAGAACAATCCAAACAGATGCAAACTTATCACTGCATAAACATGGACTCCAAATAGATCAAAGACCTCAGCATAAAACCAGATCCACAAAGCCTGAAAGAAGAGAAAGTGGGGAACAGTCTTGACCTCATTGGCATAAGAAAAGGCCTTTTGAACAGAACACCATTTGATGTGCTTATAAAAAGATAAAGAGATAAGGAATATGTTCTATGGGGTTGTGGTGAGGTATGGGGGAAGGGGCTGTCTCATTGGACCCATGCAAGGCATCCCTTCCCCTTGAGGGAGCAGCCACACTATGGTACAGTAAAGAATAGAGTTTATTCAGGGCATGGGGAAGGGAGGTAAGAGGGCAGTAGAGGCAGAGAAAGGCAGAGAGAGGGAGAGAGTAGAGAAGTAGAGGCCAGCCATGAACACCTGCAGAGAGGAGCAAGGGAATGGGGAAGGGATGGGGGAAGAGAAGAGCCCAAGAGGGCAAGAGAGAAGCAAGAGGAGAGAGGGGGAGGGGGCAAGCAGCCCCTTTTATAGTGGGTTTGGTCTACCTGGCTGTTGCCAGGTAACTGTGGGGTGGAGTTTAGACAGAACGCTAACACCATTAGTACAGGAACTAACATTAACAATTAACAAAATGGGCCTCATGAAGCTGAAAAACTTTTGTATGGCAAAGAACACCAGTATTTGGGGAAAAATGACAGGCTAGAGAATAGGAAAAGACATTTACCAATTATACATTTGATAGAGGAGGAGGAAGAGAAGGAGAAGGAGGAGGAGGAGAAGGAGGAGGAGGAGGAGGAAGAGGAGGAGGAGGAGGAGGAGGAGGAGGAGGAGGAGGAGGAGGAGAACTATGACAATGACAAGGACAATAACAACCACCACCACCCAGGAAGTTAAGAAAACAAATAATTCAGTAGAGAATTCTCAAAAGAGGAAACTCAAATGGCCTAGGTAGTTGTTATAGAAATGTTCAACATTCTTAGTTATCAGGGAAATGCAAATAGATTTTTTTGAGATTTCATCTGACACTAATTAAAAAAACAAGATCCATAAAATAAATGAAAGCTCACATTAGTAAGGATGTAGAGTAAGGGGAACACTCATCCCTTGCTGGTGCAACTGCAAACTTGTTCAGCCATTATGGAAATCAGTGTGGTGGTTCCTTGGAAAGCTGGGAATTGATCTACCTCAAAATCCAACTATACCACTCTACCAAAACGACTTACTATAGAAACATTTGCTAACATGTTCTTTGCTGCTCTATTAATAGAATCCAGGAATTAGGAACAGACTGGACGCCCACTGATGGATGACTAGATAAGGAAATATGGTACATTGACAAATGAAATATTACTTTGATGTTAGAAAATGAAACCATAAAATTTTCAGGCAAATGGATGGAGCTCAAAAAAAAAAAAAAATCATCCTGAGAGTGGTAACTCAGACCCTTTTGGGTCTTTTTAGATAAACACAGTATATATTCACTAATATATAGATATTAGCTTCTAAATCATTGATAATCAAGCTACAATTTAGATCAGTATCTTTCTCAGTCATCATCAAAGAAGCATGTCCTTCAGGCAACAAATACAGAGACCCACAACTAGACAATGTGCAGAGAATGAGAGACCTTGAAACCATTGGTCCTACATGGGGTGTCTCTAACAGTTCCTTCCCCTCACACCTCATGGAACGCTGTAGAAGAGGAGACAGAGGGATTATAAGAACAACAGGTAATGGAGGACTGCAAGGAAACATGGCAGTTTAAATACAGGAAGACAGTTACACACATGAACTCAGAGACTGCGACAGCATGCATAGTGTCTTCATGGTAGACACATGACCACATCCCTAATCTAGAAGCTATCCGCAATTGACAACTACTCACAAATTAAAATAAAATTAGTTTTCTCCAGTGAAGTCTCACTGAGTATACTACTCGTAAAGGCAGGTCCTATGCTCAGCAGTAGACGACCAACCCAAAATGAACTCACTGTTATTTTTGAAGTATTTAGTCTGATAATCCCTTGTCTGAGCTTCTTTCTTTGTTTCTTTCTTTCTCCTTTCTTCCTTCCTTCCTTCCTTCCTTCCTTCCTTCCTTCCTTCCTTCCTTCTGTTTTTTCCTCTACAGGTCTTTTGCTTGTATATTATGATTTCCAATTTTATAATTTTATGTTTTTAGGGGATTTCTGGGCATGCCAGTGCATGTGTCTCTGTGTCTATATGTACTTTTTGTGCCTTTTCTTTGAGTCTTTTTGTTTGTTTATTTTTTCCTATTAAGGTTTGTTTTTGTTTTATCATTTTTTTTTAAGATACCTTTTTTTCTTTCTTTCTTTTTTTAAGGTGAGAGACAGAGAGCAAGAAAAGTATGGATTTGGTGGGTAGGTACGTAGTGAGATCAGGAGGAGCTGGGGGTTAGGGGAGTAGCAAACCATAATAGAAATATATTATATGGAAAAATATATATTTAACAATAACGATAAAGATACAGAGACCAGAGAGACAGCTCAACAGGTAAAGGCAGTTGCTGCCAAGGCTGATGACTTAGGTTGGGTCCCTGGGTCCTATAAGACGGAAGGCCAGAGCATATTCCTTCCTGCAATCTGTTTTCTGACATATGGGCCATCCTGCATATGTGGGCATACATGCTTGCACACATAAGAAACAAACAAAAAATCAGCCAACCAAAAATGTAATAAAACCCAGATCCAGCTATGGTTCATATGAAATGCATTATGAAAAGAACTCAGAAATCTAGCAAATCAGTAGAACACATGAATGATCTTATCACAAAGAATATAGTTCAGGAGTGCGAAGAAACTTTTAGAGACAAATACCTGTACTGATGGCATTGATTTTTGGGCAGCTTAATAGATGCATAGTGCTCCCAAGCTCACCTCGCTGAACACATGCAAGATGAACAGCTCATTTATACCGAGCAAACAAATGACACAATTAGGCTTAAGAAGGTGCTGAGATAGATGCTGCTAACTGGTAACTGTGATGAGACAAATGCTTATGAGCCACGCATTATCAGCCACTCTAGAGATGTGTTACATCAGAACAGTCTCTAGAAGTAGAGCAAGGAACACTTCTAGAGATGGAGAAGATGTTGTGAGTAGGAAAGGCATACTAATCTTCCAAGGGATCCATAGTCTTCTCTGGCCGGCATAGGCTTGTGTACCTGCAAATACCTACACAACAACACTCACATAAACACATACATGCAAATAAAATAAATCTTAAGAGTAAAGTGGAATGTAATTGAGGAATAAAGATACCTCCAATGCATCTGCTCATACCAGTAAACACGTGTTCATATGTACACACAGACTGGTTTTTCAGAAGCTATAGCAAAGGGAATGAATGAATGGAAGCAATAGCTGAAGTCAGTGAAATTCTAGAAGGTGGAAAACAGTGGAGAAAGTATAAAGGAAACCAATACTCATTTTTGAAACACACACACACGCATGCATGCATGCATGCACGAGCACATGCTCACACACACATACACATGCACACACACACGCACGCACACACGCATGCACACACATACTCGTGAACGCACATGCTCATGCGCACGTGCATACGTACACACGCATGCACATACATACACACGCACACGCACGCATGCGCACTCGCACACACTCACACATACACACACACCAAGAGTTGGCTGAAGTGCTTGCATTTTCCACCTCTGGGATATCTGATGATCAGAATAATTAAGTTTAATCATGAGTTATGAGCCATTAAATATAAGAGATCAGAATTCCATATTGGTAATTGAAAGATTAGAAAATCAGCCAGAACATTGTTTGCTATAAAATCATAAGGATCCGAGTTTCACCTCTAGCATTCACATAAAAATCCCAGGTTAGGTAGCCTGTGCTTATAATCTCAGCACTGAGGGAACAGACACAAGTGGATCCCTGTGACACACTGTCCAGACAGCCTACCTATTCAGTGTGTAGCAGACCAAAGAGAAACATCTCAAAACAAGCCTGATAGCACCTGAGGAATGAAACCCAAGGTTGACCTCTGTCATCTACATGAATGTGCACACACATGCACGTGCACACACTACCATATGTACACCAGTATTCACATGTACGCGTGTTCTTGTACAAGAAAAAAAAATATATACACACCCGTGCATGCAACACACACATATGCATGTAAATACAAAAGTTTATTAACAATAGAATATTGGTAAGTAGACTATGATTCAGGAGGTCATGTTTGGGTTAGGGAAGCATCATTTGCCAATCAATGCAATGAACATTGTACCAGGAAGGTATTACCAATGGATGCTAGATCTACGAGAAATTTTGATGATGGATAAGGCATTTTCATGGTCTTAAAGTGTCTTCCCAGAGATTGTATCTTAGTTACAAGGGTGTAGATAAGAAATAATTAAACTGGAGAAAATTGGCAGCACCTCAACTAAGGAATGTAAATTAGTATTCCCCATGTCAGGAGAGATGAAGGACACATTACTGTCCCAATATTATCAACTAAGGGTAAATAACTAATCATGATAAAATATCCAAAAAGCACAACTTAAGAAACATTTATTTCTAAAATATCAGAGCTATTAAAGACAATGATTATGAAACTATTCTGGATTTACAAAGACTGTATGTAGTAGAACAGATGTTTCCATCGCCCATAAATTCTCATTCAAATTTAACTGGATAACCTTGAGACCTAGGGTAGAACCAGGCATGACTGGCAAAACCAAAACCAAAACTAAAACCAAAACCAAACAACCAAAACCAGCCAGCCACCCACCCACCCAAACAAACAAGAACAATGAAACAGAATAATGATATTATGTTATATGCATAGTTTGGTGTCTTGTCCAGACATCACCAGAGAGGCTTCCTCTGGGAGCGGGTGCAGAGCCACAGCCGGATATTATGCAGAGAGAGTCGAAACTGGAGGACTCCATAAGGTACTGTGAGGCCCTAAAAAACAAGAATGGCTGGTGAGTCAGACCAGATAACCAGAGGCCCAAAAATAACCGCCGAGAAAGCTGAGCCAAGGACAATGTGTCTAAGGCTTTCTGAGATACCAGGAACCTCCGTTATCAAGGACAGCTAGAAACCACTAGTGAGTGCATTGTAAAGGGGCTAAGGACGGCCCACTGCGCCAGGGCGCTCCAATCATGTAAAAGGTCAATGCTAGCCACGAATGAAAGACAACCGACACATGCTGTTGCCAAGGTCTGCCTCAAAAATGGTACAAAAAGTGTGAGCTTTGAAAATTCGGGGTCGCCTCTGTCCAGTTTACAGGATGACCCCAATGCGTTGGAATTAATTAATAAACCTCTTGCTACTTTTGCTAATTGCATTGATCTAGGTCTGTCTCCGTGTCTTTGCGGGGGTGGGGGGGCTGGCCATTGCGACCTTCGGGTCCAACAGTACCTCCCCTCAGTGATCAGGGAACCCTGAGGAAGAAGGTGATTAAAAACTGTGGATGATGTGTTTATAAAAGATAAAGAGAGGAGAAATATGTTTTGGTCGATTTGTAGTCAGGTATGGGGGAAGGGGGTGCCTCGGTGGACCCATGCTGAGACATCCCTTCCCCCTGAGGGAGGGGAGTGAAGAGGTTAGGAGAGGCAGAGAGAGAGGCAGAGAGAGAGAAGGAGAGGGAGAGGCAGAGAGAGAGGCAGAGAGAGAGAGGGAGAGGGAGAAGGAGAGGGAGAGGGAGAGGGAGAGAGAGAGGGAGAGGGAGAAGTAGAGGCTGGCCATGAGCAAGTGGAAAGAAGGGGGGAAGGGAATGGGGAGAGAGAGGAGGGGAGGGGTGAGAGGACCAAGAGGGAGCAAGAAGGGAATAGCAAGAGAGAGCAGAGGGGGCAAGCATCCACTTTTATAGTGAGTCAGGCACTCCTGACTGGTAACTGTGGGGTGGAGCTTAGACAAAATGCTAACTGTGGGAGTCAGGAGATGGAGGGCACCAGGAGAACATGGTAGACCAAATCAACCCAGCAGGGCTCATACAGGCTCACAGAGATTGAAACAAGCGTAGGGACTAAATGGGTCTGCACCAGATCCTTTGCTTACATGTTATGGCTGTTAGCTTGGTATTTTTGTGGGCCTCCTAAAAGTGGACGCAGGTGTATTTCTGATGGTTTTGCCTACTCTTGAGACTCTTTTCCTCTCATTGGGTTGCCTTGTCCAGCCTTGATACGAGGGCTTTTGCTTTGTCTTATGTCTGATTGTATCTTGTTTTGTCCTGCTTAGCTGTTGTCTCTTGGAGACCACCTGCTCTTTTTCTGAAGATGAAATGGAGTGGAATTGGATCTGGGGAAGATGGGAAGTAGGAAGTGTAGAGGGAAGGAAACTGAGGTTGGGGTGTGTTATATGAGAGAGGAATCTGTTTTCAAAAAATAAAAGGAACTTTAGACCCTAAAGTTGTATAAGCTGTGCATTTCCTGATTCAAAAATATTCTCAAGCATTCTTGAGAAGAATGAATTTTTTAAAAATTCCATTAAGATGAAACTATGAAGTCGGGTACCAGGCTTCTGGAAAAGGACACAGAAGGACCAGGAGCCTAATGTCAGGTTTGGCTCTATGACATAGTTGTATGCTAACATGAATACATGAGACCATGCCTCAAAAAGTATGACTTATAAGACCAAAGTATGAATTACAAGAAAGCAGGTTATTTTTGCCTCACAAGGAATGAGTTTAGATTCACCGTGGAAGATGATTTTATAAAGGTGACGAGCAAAGATATCCTATCATCATTACTCTCTGAGAATAAATACCTTTGATCCCAGCCCACGGACGAACACCTGCCATTCACTGATAGCCTGCCAGGTTCCTACTCCAGCTCCCACTGCTGTGACAGCTACCGTGTAGCCACCTTTCTGGTTTCTTATTTTGAAATGTCATGCAGGGATCATAGAACAAATAGAGTATGTTTGTTGAAAGCTACAAGGTAATTTGCTGGTTTCCCTATTCTTGAATGAACTTTTCTGGTGCCATGGTCTGAAGCCTATCAGTGTGGTACATTTGGGAAAATACATATTAATGTGTTCAGTGAGTAGTATGGGCAAACAGTGTTTATCTTACTTCACCGAAAGCTAACGGGCAAGCATTTTCTAATCCAAATAATTTATGTGGAGGAGAGTGATTATGAAGGTAACACTTGGATTGCACTTGCACATACTTTTCAATGCCTCTGGGAGAGTGATAGCTTTTTAATACATACAAGTCTTAGCTTCATTCATTTGGGTTTTGGATTATTGATTTCAGTTTGATATGCCTTGGTGTCAGCAGAGTCAGCCTCAGAGTCCTATGACCTATGCAGTTATTTAGAAGGTCCCTTCATTTGGCTTAATGCTTTTAAGACAGCAGTTTCTGGCTCAAGCATTTTCATACATTCTAAATAAGGAGCTCTAAGTTTTAGTTTTTCATTGGGTCCTGCAAATTTTGAAGCCAGACTGGGAAGTTATCATCCTGCTGAGAAATATCCTGCTCAAGCTGGTCAGGGTCGAGTGAAGAAAGGAATACAGAACTTGTCTTTGAATTAACTGTGACTTTCAGTAGGTCTGGTTCTTGGTTTTACTTATTGGAAATAAATAAATGAATGAATAAAATAACTAAACTTAATAAACTTAATTAAACTAAAATAACTAAACTTAATAAAGTAACTTTCAAATTCTTATTTTACTTCAACAGAGTGATGTGCACAAAGACATAATGTGAGTTATAAGTAATCATCTGCGTATATTAGTAACTGTCCACTGATTCTATTTTTTACAGGCATGAAGCCAAGTCACTCTGTGTAGCAAGTTCATTAATAGTTATGTGTTTGTGGCTCAAAAGCATCCAAGCAGAGGAAAATGATCTGATCTCAGTTTATCTTCTAGACATTTCTACTTTTGAGATATGTACCTTAGGGTTTGGACATTGTGATGTTATTGTTTTAATTCAGCTATTTACCTGACAAACTATTAAATCTGATCTTAAAGAAGAAGCCATCTTGGTAACAGCAAATTTAATGAGATCTTTGAATTACACTAAGTTTGGAAAAACTGAAAGCCCCCAACTGTGCCTATCTGAAAATAAACTTTTATAAAGTGCTCACATCATGTCAAGCATTATATTTTATTTTAATATTTTATTATATAATTCTTTTGTGAATGGTGTGTGTATGCATGTGTGTGTGTGTGTGTGTGTGTGTGTGCATGTGTTCATGTGTGCATGCATGTGTATGTGTATGTGTGTGTGTTTAGAATTTGACTGTGAAATCTTTGCAGTAATGGACTGGCTTACTTTCAGTTCACCACTGATTCTCATAAAGCATAGATCACTCAACAAACAGTTTCATGAAAACTCTTTCCTGATAGATTTCTTGACAAGGGATGAAATTAAAAAGTCAGTTCTGCCCTGCCCAGTGTATTTAAGAACACAAAAGTTGCATTTAGGCAGGCTCATCATGCTCTCAGTAAGGTCTTGTGAGCATCAGCTCATCTGAGTCTAGGCTGAGGACACAATTTTCATTAATCTTCCTGGGGAACTTATCATTGCAGGATGGATACATTTGTTGTGACCATCCCATGTGGTACCTGACCTTGAGAAGAAAGCTGAGAACCTGTGGAGGGTAATACCTGGGTCTCTTTCCATAGTCTACAAACTGGGACTCTGGGTGAGTAAGGAAAACTATAACTTAAGAGATTGCTAACTGAGCCCAGAGGTCCTCACCGGAAAAGCAATAGAGACCCAGAAGTCTGAAAATGTGCTCAGAGACCGGGTAACTCTAATGGTCGGAACTGGATCGTGCTGTTTGGGAAATGCTAGCAAGAATGGCTTCCTTTTAGTGAAAATTGAGCTGGTTTGTGGGGGGAAAAGGAGAAAGGATAAAATACATGATGCTTTTCTCTTTAAAGTCTGTTTATTATAGAAGTGGAGGATATTTGAACATATAGATAGAAGAGCAGAAGGTCCAATGTTGATAGATTTATAAAGATGAGAAGCTTGGGATGTCAGCCAAATGGGCTGGAACGTTCCCCACTGATATTTCATTGCTGGGAGAGTTTCCTCTGTTATCCACACTGAGTGGGAGGCTCGCAGTCATGCTGTGTGGCTGTTTGTACAAAAGTAATCATGCCCTATATAACAACATAATCTACTATTGATATTTATGTGGGAATTTCCAACTTGCTTTTAGCCAGTAGATTTTTTCAAGCAAAAAAAAGAGTACTTTTGTATGTCACTAACATTTCAAGAGTTGCTTTTTGCTTAGACAAATATTTATCCTGATTTGTTTGGGGTATTAGATTTAATCAGATATAAATTTCAGAAAGATGTGGCCTTCCAGAGGGCTTGAGGAAGTAAATAGGAAGAAGTCCTATGGAGAGGCACACACAGCACGGAAGTATCGTCAAATTCTAGACTTGAAGACTCCTTCTAGCCAACAGGAGCAGAAAGCTCAGTCTCCAAGTACAGAGGTGTAAGGAGCTGTCCTGGTGATCTGAATGAGCGTGTCCACCTTTAATTATCTCTGTATGTTACACTTCATATGGACAAATCTATGGCTTTTGAACCCCTTTGGGATAGTAAATTAAGTCTAAACTCCGGCTCAAATTAACTGTGAGCCCTATTGTATTATGTATTATGATAATTTGTTATATAGACAGAGAAATGAATGAGCTGTTTTTTAAAAGGCAAGGTGATGAGCCAGGAATTACTCCAGACCTCAGCACTAACCTGGAAGGGTCTTGTCTTTCTTCTGCTGAGGCATATGCATTGTAAATGTATATACATTTGCAAATTCTTTTTCTTTAAGTGTAAAATACGCAGTATATTCTGGTCATGGTTTAACATCTCCCAACTCCTCCCAGATCCTCCCCATTTCCATCTCACCCAAATTCACACCCTTTCTTTTTTGTAAATTTATAAATTATTGATTGAACACCAGATTGTCGCAGCAGCTCACTGTTGTCTCTTTCTGGCGTGAGAACTCTACTTTTTCAATTTAGTGCTTTAGAGCTTTGTATTTTGTTTTATTATACATTCTATGAATCAGACCTATATTTTCTCCCTCCCTCCCTCCCTCCCTCCCTCCCTCCCTCCTTGCCCCCTCCCTCCCTTCCTTCTTTCTTCTTCTGCCTAAGCATTGAGAGACCATACTTAGGAAATAACTAAGATTACATTATATTCCAAATCACTAGCTATAGGCACCCAGACAATTTAGAAGTGTATACATTAGTTGTCCTTGCAGGTGGGAACCAGAGAATGGAAGGAAACACTCAGCTGTGAGAGGGAAAGGCAGGAGTTGTCCAGGCAAGCAAGGCAGGATGCATTTTCAAGCAGTTTAAATTGGAGGTCAAGGAAAACACAGGGTCCCAAATCTTGACAGGTAATAAATCAAGCCTCCCCATCAGCTATTTCTTCTCCACAATGAATTGGATTTAGAAAGAAAAAAGAAGAGATCTCTTGGCAGGAATCTGACACGCATCAGGTACTGACGCTCCTCCTCACCCTGACAGCCATAGCTTTGACACGCTCCTTCAAGGCTGTGTAAGTTGGCTGACAGTTCAAATGTTAATGGATGTCTAGCTTTAGGAAGTTGATTCTCTTACTTATTTACAAAATCTCACCTTTGTTAAGTAAGTGACGGAATAATACATATTCTGATATAAAGTCACTAGGGAAGGCATGACCATATACTGAAGCCTTTCTGTTGAATAAAATTCAGTGTTATTGACTTCCAGACTTCCATTAATATACGGCATTTACCATTTTCAAAGTACATTTTAATGTTTATCTTGATCTTCTAGCAATCGGTCTATTTTATGCAGCTGACTTCTTTTTCTCATACTTGACTATTTTGTTCAGAGGTATAGCTGGACTTTTGGCTACTTTATGGGTTCTTTTTCTACCACTCTTCTCCATCCTTATTCCTTCCAGTCCCCCCAATACTAGGCGATAAAGAAGGTTAGAGGAGAAAGGGGGCATCAGTTGCATTAGACTAGTTCCTGCTGATTAGGGGTATGGAGTTTCTTGGGGCAATGTTGATCTTCATGGATGGAATCTCCATCAATCATCAATCACTCATCATCATCATCATCATCATCATCATCATCATCATCATCATCAGCAGCAGCAGCAGCAGCAGCAGAGTGAACAGTCACCACCTCTCTCAGGCTCTGACAGTTTTATACCCGCTCAAGAGTCCCCAGAATTTCAATGTCTTACACTTGCGGAAACTATCTGCAATTGGCAAAATCACACCCCTACCAGGCACCAGGAAAATCATAGTCTGCTGATGTGGACATTCTGAAACAGTCCTATATTACACACCTGGGATTAAAATAAAAACGCATTCCTGAAACATTGCTATATTTAAAGGATCCAAAATTCTTACTACACAGAGGTCATAATTTTTACATTATTTTACAAGTATTATCATTTTTTACTTGTGTGTGTATGTGATTGTGTGTATATGTGTGTGTGACAGAGAGAGAGAGAAAGAGAGAGAGAGAGGTGTAGATGTGTACAGTGAATCATGTGAGAGCCTCTGTGTGTGTGTGTGTGTGTGTGTGTGTGTGTGTGTAGAGCAGAGGGTGATGTCTGATGTCTGACTCTGCTGCTCTCTGCCTTTTTCCCTTGAGAGAGTCTCTCACTAAGCCATATTTACTAAGCTGGTCAGCCAGTGAGTCCAAGGGTCCCCTCTCTCGCCTTTCCTATTCTTTAATACTGTTACAGGATTGAGCATCCTCTCTTGGCTTCTTCTCAATGTCCTGAGGATTTCCCAGCTCAGGTACCTATGCTTGCTCATGTCGGGAGCTCTTTACCCACTGACCAGAATCTCCAGTCCCTCTACTTACCACGCTGTCAGAAATGTTTTCTTACGGAGAAGGAGCAGAGCTATGTGACACAATGGTATCCATCACTTTAGTATTTAAAATATTATGCTAGATAAAGACTTTGGGCATTCTAGTTCAAATTACATGAAAAGTGAGTTTTAAAATGTTTAACATAAAAAAATTTCCTCCCTTTTCTTGAATTACCTCCTCAGGGTAAATGTTACAAGTTGCAATGTTGGATCAGTGGGTTGAAATAGTAAACAAGGGTTGAGTTTTAGATTTTGATCCAATTTCAACAAAGTGCACAAGGTGCATTCTCCCTCCATTTCATGGATTGAGTAATTGGTCCCAAGAGTGAAGTGGTTCTCAGGGTCAGGAAGCCAGTGAGTGGCAGGGTCATTCTATAACATGCTTCCTGACCCAGTGTTTTTTCTTTCACATAGGAAAAATCCAAACACTTTCATTTATTTTGTTTTTAAAAATACTTTCCCTTTTTCAAATGTTTGTATGGGTGATATGAATGTGTACATACATAGTCACGTATGTGGGAGCATGTGTGTACATAGATGTGGCAGTCCAAAGTTATGTCAGAAGTCTTCTCCACTTCCTCTCCTACCTTGTCCTTTGAGGTAGGGTTTCTCAGTTAAACTCAGAAGCTACAGATTTGGCTTGTCTCTGATGCCAGCTTGTTCCAGGATCCCCTTTCTCTGCCCTCCCAGGGGTTCTGGGGTTCTGACCTCTGATTTATTTGCTGGTGAGGCAAGTAGTTTAACCACTGAGCTATCGCCCCAGTTCCCTGAATTACTTTTAAAGTTGTACTTAAAAGCCCCCAATTCATGATTTTCCATAGTTAGCTATAATATTTTGGAGGAAGGGTTTCAAAAGAAGATATGGATGGATTCAATAACTTTAGAGAGCTATCATTCTATGATACTGGAGTAAAATAATCAGATTGAAAGTGATTAGCACTTACTACACATTATGATGTGACTGGTACTGCTAAGGGCTTTTTAGACCAATAACCATATTGAATTAACTTTACTTTACTATGCCTACAGGAATTTTAGTACAGAAGTCCCTACTGATAGTGGGTGGAGAGATTGTCCAGTTGTTCAGCACACTGGCTGCTCTTACACAGATTTAATCTAGATTATGAATTCTTATGTCATTTCCCCATCCCCACCCCCAACTCCAGTATCTTAGTGTCTGTTAGCCCTGAAATCAGTATCTACTTTTCTCATACTTAAGGTATCTCCCTGTGGTTTGTGTCTTAGAAAGTCTTTCACATTCTGTGGCTCATATTTGACAGCATCAACCTCTTTCCCAAAGCCTTTACCTATCATGACCCGACTTTGTTGGGTAGAGCTATTTCCCACCTAGAACAAATGAGCTGAGGACTGATTGCAACTGTGATTCTGGTAATCAGGAGGGAGGGATATTCAAACTGCTTAAGCATGAATATTTGTGGATGCTACGGTGGATGATTCTTCCTCTTATCCTTAATGAACGTATCAGTGTAGGTACTGTCAATCTACTGATGGGCCACCTATTTCAGGAGCAGCTTTTCTGGGAAGATTTTTTCAAATATCTATTTCTCCTTGTTCTTGCCCAAGTGGCTTTCACAATTGGTCTGTTACTAAGGTCACATTGAAGCTTCTATGAAAGTCAATATGAGACCAGGAAAGACATGGAAGGCATCTCTTACCTCAGAATTCAGTGGGTGAAATGAAATGATTCAATGTAGGTGCCAGAGATCATCAGCTTGGTTCTTCTGGTTAAGAACTACACACTTATTACTTGGCAAGAATGTGGTCACGTTTGGAAAGGAATTTAATAACCATGATCATATTTTACTTCAAAGTAATTCCTAGAAAATTACTGTAATTAGAACCGCTTGATATAAATATCTTGGAATATGGTAATTTGTTTATTGTATTTCCTTATGAAAATTGAATGTTACAATTACCATAATTTGAAATGTATTAGATACATCTAAGCCTCTAATCAATTATTCAATTAAGTAAAATCGCTCGCATACTGGGAAATTTGTGGTAGCATTTCTTTCTTTAGATCTTTCTCACCAGCTTTACTGAAGTATAATTGACAAACAAAAGCAATGCACCTATGGCATGCACTTAATGCTTATATACATTTCTCGTGTATTCCTGTTGGCCTCAGACTCACTATGTAGCTGAGTATAACTGTGAACATCTGATCCCTCTTTTCTTCATATATTGAGTATTGGAATTACAGGCCAAGTTTTTGTCCAGATTTCAGGGTGCTTGGATTAAACCTAGGGTTTTGTATGTGCTGGGAAAGTGCCAGATAAAGATCATCTCCAGCCCACTCAATCACATTTTCTTTATCTACTTATTGTTGATGGATACTTATATTGTTTCTATAACTTAGTTATTTTGAATAATGGGGCAATGAACATGAGAGTTCAGATCACTCTTTGACATGCTGATTATATTTTTATTCAGATAAATACTTTCAAACGGGATTGTCGGATGAGACGGGAATAAGTCTCTTTTCAATTCTTTTAAGAAACTCCACACTGATTTCCTCAGAAATTGTCAACTTATATTTCCACTAACACTATCTGAGGTTTTCCTTTTCTCTATATTATGTCAACAAATATTTCTATTTTTGTGATCATAGATATCCCCAAAGGTGATATCTCTTTGTGGTTTTCACTTAGATGGCTAACGCTAAACAGCTTTTTGTATTCTTGTTGGAAAAACCACAATTTAAGACCATTGTTCAATTTTAATAGTGTTATAGCTTTTGCACACTAAATTGTGTTATAGCTTTTGCACACTGAATTGTGTGAATCTTCATATGGTCTGGGATTAACCTCTTTTTAGCTATTTCATTTGAAAATATTTTCTCTCACCACATCTGCAGTTTGTTGTTTCTCTATAAATTAAATATGGTCTTATAGTCTCAGCATTTGGGGAACTGATCCAGAAGATTAATTCAAATTTGAAGCTAGAGTGGGCTACCAAGCATGTTAAAGGCCAGCCAGAGCTATGCAGTAAAATCCAGTCTCAAAAACTGTATCCGACTCATATAAAGCCTACTAATATTTGACAAGGATAGCAAGAATGCAGAGTGGGAAAAGAAGAGTCTATTATACGACAGTTTGAGAACTTAATATCTATAAGTAGTAATCTATAATATCTATAAGTAGTATATTGGATCCTTATCTTATGCTGAACACAACAATTAACTTGAAAATATATTCAAGACTTAAACGTAAGACATGAAACTGAAGAAAGAGGAAACATAGAGACATGGGTCCTTCATGATGATATTTTGACTATAGTACCCAAATAACTGGCAAAACATACAATAGATAGTTCCATGGCATTATATCACACCAAAGACACCCAACACACACACACACACACACACACACACACACACACACACACCGAGAGACAGAGACAGACAGACAGAGAGAGTCATACTTGCATACACACAGGTGTGTTTGTACTTATACACATGCACACGCATACCAGCACACAGTGGAAGACTAAACTTTCCACCAGATGCTGCCAGTAAGCAGTCATTATTTGTACCCTGAACTCTATGATTGACAAATAATCCACCATGAGTGATTTTACACTGGTTCTGGGATCTAAATCAGAGGCTCAAAAGAGCATAGCCAGAGGCTTCCTTGCTAAGCCTTCTCCCCAGCCCAACTTTTATAAATTCAGATTAGGAATGGGGGATTTTTATTTTTGCATGGTGCTTGAGGAAAACAGCTTGTAATAATGAAGGAGTGGATTGAACAGAGACACAGTGTTTTGGCGGATCCAAGGCCCTTCAGTTCCCTGCCATTATCTGGCCTGTTTTACCTCCTTCACCTTACAGTGGCCTTGAAGACACTTGGTTGATGTCAAGGATAACCCAAGTCTTTGTAATATTTCTGTAATAGCTCAACGGGTTTGTTAAATCCACTTAGAAAGTAATTTCCATATTTGCTTATTGTGAATCCGAGATGACTTCCGAGTCTCTGTTCTAAAAGAACTGCTTTTCTTGACTTTTTCTGGCCCTTTTCTACTGTTTGCTTCTATCCTGGTTTGTGGGAATATGCTTTCCTCTGGAACTTTTGTTATCAGCTTTCTTGCCTTCTCATGATTGGAGTTATTGGAATGTTTTCTGCTTTAATCTTCTCATGGTCAGGCTCAGGTCATTGCAGGAACTGAGATTAATTTCATATAGACATTTACGCTTGCCTCCAGAGGATTGTCTGAGACCCACAGTAGACTGAGTCCTTCACAATATCTGGTCACTGATTGTACTGGCTAGTTTTGTGTGTCAACTTGACACAAGCTGGAGTTATCACAGAGAACGGAGATTCAGTTGAGAAGATGCCTCCACAAGATCCCGAGGTAAGGTATTTTCTCAATTGGTGATCAAGGGTGGGAGGGCCCCTTGTGAGTGGTACCATCTGTGGGCTGGTAGTCTTGGGTTCTATAAGAAAGCCAGCTGAGCAAGCCAGGGGAGCAAGCCAGTAAGAAACATCCCTCCATGGCCTCTGCATCAGCTCCTGCTTCCTGACCTGCTTGAGTTCCAGTCCTGGCTTCCTTTGGTGATGAACAGCAGCATGGAAGTGTAAGCTGAATAAACCCTTTCCTCCCCAACTTGCTTCTTGGTCACAATGTTTGTACAGGAATAGAAACACTGACTAAGACACTGGGATTACTATACAATCTGCTCTCATTCTTACATGGCACTGTGTATAAAGTTTACTCTAAATACTTCACCCTTAACATAGCTTTGTTTTCTAAATTATCTTTTAACTTGTGTACACGTGAACATTTCACAATAAAACTATGCTCTCTGTATCAGTTTGTTCACATTCTTTCCGTAATTATGCTTGAGATTTTTTTTTCTTTTTTGTGGTCATTTTCTGATTTTCTCCTCAGTTTTCCCTCCTCCAGTGGGTGTGGGTGAAACAGACTATTTCTGTTAAGACAATTACTTTGAGGAGATGATTTGTCATCCAGTCCTTCACAACATTTCATCACGATGCAAGATACTGAATATTGCCAGATCCTCTGCTGTGGTTTCAGGCTATAAAATAAAATTCCTACCATTATCAGCTGTATGAAGTAGAAAAACTCTGATGATCTCCAAAAGGCCTTGAAGGTAGACAGCATTTGAAGAAAGGTACAAATCTATTTTGAACTAGCATGGAGTATTAAGTGTATCATTGCTGAATATGGAAAAAGAAAATTGTTTTAGTCAAAGACAGTGAGGGAAACTTGTTTAAAAAGATGGGTCACACATTGTACTGTCAGCTCACTGCTAACAAGATTAGAGTTAATAGATTATCGATCCATTGAATGTTTAGTAGCCAGCTAATTTTTCATCAGCTATGCAATTAGACATCTTTTTCCCCCCTATCTTAGAGGCCTATCCAATAGACATTGTTCATCAGCTATTACTCTCTAACACTGGCGAGAAACTGCTTTGGATGAACTAACCCCTGCTTAGTGCCACTGCCTGCCTATGACATTGCTGTTCTATTTGCTGTCAGCTTCTCATTTATGATGTCTGTTTTCTTTTCCCCTTAGGAGGCTGGTAAATCCTTCCTGGAGTAGAAAAGCTTGGGCTTGCAGCCTGGAGATAAGGGTAGACTCTGATTGTATCATGCCCTGCAAACACCAGCTCTGCCTGCCTAAGGTTCCCACTACATGAGATCTTATTCAATATTGTGATGAAGAACTGAAGTGGCAGACTTTCAGCTATCTTCCCAGAGTCTAAGAGACTCTTAATCTTTGAATAACAACAAAAGAAATCCTGTGATAGTACTTAAGCCTCAGAGTGTCTGAGTGCTGGGGAGGAAATACTGGGTTTTAAAAGAATAAACATCGAATGTCAAACCCTAAAATACATGGGGGTGTGTGAGTGCACGTGTGTGTGTGAATGTGTGTGTGTGCATGCATGTGCGTGTGTGTGTGTGTGTGTGTGTGTGTGTGCACACTCACATATTTGTTCTAGGCTTCTGTGAAATTGAAGCCATGCACTTTTCTCTCTCCTTTATACTGATAAACAGTTGAAAGCCTACTTAGCGTTTGGATGAAAGAAGTTAATCTGTTTCACATCCTATAGAGATGCAACACACTTTGAGGGGCAGTGTCCTGCTGAGGTTGAGTAGAAGTCTTGCTGTCAGGGAAACAGGCAAGCAGAGCCTTGTTAACAAAGTACTTTGCAATCAAATTCTACCTTTATCTCTACACTGTGTCTTCAAGCCTCCCTACCCTAGAAATGAGTTCCCAGTCTTCTGAGGGTAAAGAAAAGGAAACCTTAAGAAACACAGTGGTCTGTAGTCAGATCCTACCTTGGCTGCCCAGCGCTGCGAATACTTGGATAAGATTCAAGGTTTCTCTTCCTCTTGGTTCTTTTCTGGAAAATGTGGAAAATCAATAGCAACCTCTTTCCAGTGCTTTCACAAAAGTGCGGTGATTTGTGTAATGGTGAGAGAAATGCTTACATAGACACCTCTGGAAAGTGTCTTGGCTTCTAGGATGGCGCGTTCTCATTGCTTCCAGGCTAACATGCAGTTCTTTTCAATGTATCCTATTTGGTGTAAAGAATTTCACTTTTATCTTGTTCTGGCTTGCGATTTTCTTTACCCGTTTTACTGAGCCCCAAAGAACAGATGATGATGGTATTAACTAAAATAGCAGAAAGGAAAGGGGACAGCCTTAAGTAGAGATTTGTCTTCTACTTACTCCTTTCATTTGATTGTAGGCAAGTAAATACAGTAGTTGCCTTTAGTGAGAAGAGCAGAGCTCAAGGGTATAATTATGGTGGATAGTCAAGGTGATAGTGTAAGACTCTGGCTAGACTTAACTTACTGGAGACACCCTGAGTGAGCACATGGAATCGGGGATTGATGCAAAATGCAAGAAGAATTTATTAATTCAGCATACTGAAGTTACTCTGCATACCAAGACAGGAGAGTGACCAAGTGTAGCCTTTTCAGGGACCTTATATACAAATTTTAGAGCAGCAGCCATTAGGCACAGTGAAATTGGCAGAACAGTGTGACTTTTAAATTGATTGGTCTTTAGGGAATGAGGTAGCAGGAGCTTAATCAGCCCCTCCCTTCCAGCCTACAAGAACCTGTTTCTTCCAGGAGGGGAGGGGTACCCATGTGCTCGGAGGGGGGAAGGGGCCCTGGTGGAATATCTCAAAGTTCCTGAGCTGACTTCTCAACAGGAGCTGGAAGCAGCTGATTGTATTGAATCCACCACCAGAAAGCAGTGATGAAAGCAGGATAAAAGCTAGGTGAGTATGGAGATTCATGCCCATGTCCCAAGCCCAGGGAATATCATTCTGCTCACAGTTAAGGTATTCTTGCCATTTTATTGACCCAGTCAAGATAAACCCCTCACTGGCATGCCTCAGAGGCTAACCTAATCTAAATAACTCCCCATAGATGTTCCTGGAGGCTAATTTCTGAGGTGACTCCAGATCTTGTCAAATATACTACGATACATATTCTTTATACTCAGTTAGTATAAAGCCTTCCATTTGTTTAATCAATGATGGAAACCTTCTGCACGCTAAGTACTTGTCTAGGTTTGGGATAATGGTAAACTTACACAGCCCTTACAACCGACCCCTTAATTCGAGGGGTTGGTATCCTAGCTTGAGAAATAACAGCTATCAATTTGTTACGTACAGTAGGGGTTTGGACAATGGCCAATTTAATGTTCAATGCTGAAGCCACAGTGAAGCTGTGACTTGTTGGTTAGCACTCATTTCCTGTCCTTCAACATCTGAATCAGTCCCACAAGGCCAAGTGGAGTGCATCACAGGTAGCACCACGTACTTTTCCATTTCTACCAACTCTATCCACTGAATCAGGGCATTAGTTCAACTGTGCTCTCTTATTTTACCCTTGAAATTCACATCTGGGATACAAGCATACATAGGTGCAAATAGGGTTGGTCGCCAAGGACAAATGTCTCCTGGCCTATCTTCTTCTTTTTGTTCTTTGCCTTGAGCAGCTGCTGGAATGCTAAGGAAGGCGGAATCAGTCATCTTACAATGCTGGTGGCTTCTAGAACTCTGGAAAAGCCAGTACAGACTGTACAGGAGCCAACATATAAAGTAGACCTGCCAGCCTTCTGGAACATGGTTGTGCTGAGTGTGAAAAGCTTAACAACTTGAAGGAAAGGCCTTAGCTATGGGTTGTAAATGGTGTCATTTTGTTGAAATTGCATCAGGCTGAAATGTTTTGTTTATAGCACCACCATCTCAACTTTGATTTTTTTTGCCATGACTTAATTACCCATGTAGTAGTGGGACAATTGGGGTTTGTGGTGCTGAAGTTCAGACTGATGGATGTGACATCAGGGAGCCACAGTACAGATCATTGCATGTAGACATCAATTTCCTGCTTCAGAAACATTTGCATCTTCTGCAGATGAGTCTCAGAGTTGAACATAGCTCTACAGTTTCTTTTTCTCCCTTGGACCGGTCTGCATACCTGACTTATGCCTTCCTTAGGTTCCTTTTCATTGTCTCAGGCTCCCCATGGTACACATTTGATTCTGCTAGACAGCAGATAAGCTGGCACTTAAATGCTCAGTGTAACCGCAGCTACTGGCTTCTGCCATGTATGTGCCATGAGCAGCTCTCCTCCATAACTGGTGGCCAGAGATCCCTTCTTTTATGTCTCTAACAGAAGGTGAATGGGTAGGAGGAAGAGTCATTACTCATATCAGGAAATAGGTCTCCAGGCTCAAAATAAAGGAGAAGGTTATCAGGAATGTGCATTCATTTTCCTGAGCATCTATTTCACACTAGTCTGGATAAAGCCCTGCAGACATTATGGAATAGGACAATTTCACATCTGTCTCTGGGGCTGGATCAGGTGACTTGTCAGTAATGTCCCCCTTTCCCCTCTGTACTCATTTCAAAACTGCTTTTCATATAGCTATTTAAAGTTTTAATCACCACATAGTTCTCTCTGTCTATCTCTTTCATAGAAATAGCAATTATTAATAAGAAAGATAATTATTCCAATATATCTTTTATTACATAGCTTCACAATATCAAGCTAATACTAAGTGGTTTGAATTTCTTGTGCAAACTTCAGACATTACTGTTATACTTCCTTTCTTACAGCTAAGATTCTTTTTTTTTCCTGGAAAGTATGTATTGACACCATATATTCAAATGTACAAATAACATATTTAGAAACATCACAATACCCTGAATGAGGTGGCAATTCATTTACTTTTCAATATGTATGGTGGAAAATGTCATTAGCAGTAATTTTTGTTATTTCACTATGAATAAAAAATTCTATACTGATTTAATTATAAAAACTTCCACTGCCCATATACAATATAGGTAGGCTAGAGAGATCAACAATTGTGTAGGAGAGAGCCTGGGCTTAGAAAGATGTGAGGGACCATGGCCTATAGAGATGTATCATTGGTTAAGAGCTCTGGCTACTTTTCCGAGAACTGACATCTATGTGGTAGTTCACAATCTCACAATCCAGTAGACCAGTTCCAGGGGATCTGATATTCTCTTTTGGCTTCTGTGGGCACCAGGCATGCATACAGGAAATACCTTCTCTTCTCCCCCCTCTCTCTCCTTCCCTCCCTTCCTCTCTCTCCCTCTTTCCCTTTCTCTCTCACTTTTCTCACACACACACATACACACACACACATACACATACACACACAGAGACAGACAAACAGACACACAAACATACAGACACACAGAAACAGACACATACACACACAGGGACACACACACACACATACACATGAGTACATACTTATACTAAGCTCTCATGCTCTGAATTTTTTTCTTTTGTAGGACTAGTGAGAACTAGATGCCTTCTCTGCTTTCAAACATACAAAATAACCAATTTTTATAAACAGTAGATATCTTTACATCTTTCTTACCAGTTATAGGCATTTGTGGGTCTCTGACAATAATAATTTTGGAAATAACTATTTCTTTTATCATACAAGAACCACATCAAAATTCATTGGCCAAGAGACATGTTCAATCATGCTGTGTTCTTTGACATGCTCAAGGTGATAGGCCTGAATCTAGCTCTTTCTTAGCTGGACATGTTTCTGTAGTGTTGGCAGCATTCAGAACAGCCTCACTAGCAGCCTAGAGACACCTCTCTTGGAAGCAATGAGGATTAGTATTCTATTTAGAAAGACGTGAACAACAAGAATTATCACTAGTTTGATGAAAGCAAAATAGGAGTTCAAGGGATATTTAGCAAATTCTGATAAATTTAGCAAATTATGCTCAAAACTATAGTTTAATTATATACTCTTTTTTCTCTCACAAGGAAGAAATTTATGTAATTATATAATATATTGCTGCTAGAGAACAGTTAACATGGAATAATGTCAAATAAGAAATGTCCTACTTTCTAGCCAAACATCCCTGGGGGCTCAGTCTTATAGTTAGGTAATAATACCTCACATAAAATGTGGATAATAGTGACAATTTCTTTATTACACTTCCCAAATGGCTCTGTGAATGTGTGTTGATACTTGGGGGTTGGATTCCAGTTAATTATTGTGATATTGTGCTAACATAACAACCCCCAAGGAATTACTAAGCATGGTGAAAACTGAGCCCCATCACTATGAATCTCTCCACTTATTAACTGAGAATTCAGCCTGAGTTAAATATCCTGGGTAATTTTAATCAAGAGCTTAATTTTAATGATCACCTGCTGCACAAATAAAATAAGAGAAGCTATGAAACCATCACTATTAAGGTAAGTCATGTGTGTCTCTGAGGAATGTTATTTTTAGTGGTGTTCATTAAGGATTTCTGTAAACTCTGAATGGAATAACAGAATGGGAGAACACAGCTACAAAGATAGCATAAATATGTAATTAAGTAGGAGGAAGCATCTTATTTTGCACTTGTTAATGATTACTTTGGGATTATTCTTTAATTAGTTAAAGCATAGGTGTCTGGTTCTACAACCGGGTTGCAGGAAAATGTTGTCTCAAAGGTTTGAATTTCTCGATCCTGTGCTGGCACCTAACAAACACAAATACAGCAGGTCTGGACGCATTTAAGAAAACGGACGAAAGTAACCTGGGTAAATTGGAAGAATAAACTAGGCAAAGAATGTAAGAAGATAAAATGAGACACATATTTATATCTCCACTCTCTAAACACTTTTAATGCTCCTGCATGAGTGAGAAGTTGACCAGAGCTAAGAAAACAGTCCATGTTAAAGACTTGTTTCTATATAAACCACTAATTAGTTTTCATGAATATCAGCTATGCTGAGTTTCATGGATTCTGACTCTGTTACCTCCCTTTGGAACCTTTCTCCTAGCTGGGCCCCTTGTCTGGCCTCAGTGGAAGAGGATGTATCTAGTCCTGCTACAACTTGATGTGCCAGGGTGGGTTGGTACCCTTGGGGAGGAACTTCACTTCGCCGAGAAGGAGGGGAGGGGAGAACATGGAGAAGGAGTAGGTGAGGGTGGGAGTGGGAAGAGAGGGGGACTGCTATTGGGATGAAAAGTGAATAAATAAACAAATTAAGGTTTTAAAAAACAGTCAGGACAAACGATGTTGAGCGTAAACGATGTGGAGGGTAAAATGTTTGTTGATGAATGATGAGCAGGGTCTTCTTTAGCACTTCCTGGCCCATCCTTCCTCTCTACCTTCCCTTCCCACCCACCTCATTCTTACTTTTTCTATTCCCTTCTGCCTCTATTGAAACTTTGTTTCTTTGTTTCTCTTAGTTTTCTCCCCTCTTTGCTCATAACACAAAGCAGTCCATTTCTGTGTCTGACAGAGAGTTCACCGATGTTTAAGTGGTGGACAGTAACAGAAATGCCTCATGATGCTCAGTGTATAAGAACACAATGCTACCTTGCTTCTTATATGGTCGCTCTGGGAGTATATGATGACAGAGGAGCAGAGCCCAGGCATTGGGATCCTTTACAACTGGCATTTTTCTGAAATCTCTTTCTCACAATGGAGCTACATTTCTCTATGATGCATAAGAGAGGATCCTTGTAATTCTTTCTAATTGTCTGCATTTACTCTGAGGCAGATAATTAGTACAGGGAAATTGGAAGATAAGGGATGCCCAGTTAGTTACAAATGAAGTATGAAGATGCATTTCTAGGGCATTTAGGATACACTTGCCTTTTGTCTTCTTTTTACTTTGCCTCCTGGGTGGCTTTCTCAGATACTGAGAAACTTACTAACTGTGCTTAAATTCTTTGGTTACTTATTACTAAAGAAAATGAGGGTGTGAGTCTGTAGGAAAGTCTTCAATAATTGGGGAGCAGGAAAGGAGGCAGTTTTACCCATCAATTTCATTCATTGCAGTTAAAACTGACAAAGACAAGGTCCCATCTTTAGGGTAGATGTGCCTAAGCTCTGGCACCTTTGGCTAAAACTGGTCTATGCTTGTCTGGTCTGGTCACCAACACTCACTGAATGGCAACTGTGTTTTAGGGCTATTGGTGGAAGACAGAGTGTCATTATTAAAAACTGTAAGGTTAGATAAACTTCTGATTCAACTCAGACAATGTATTGTTTTCCTGTGTCTCAGTTTCCTTTATCTAAAATAGGGATGATAAAATATAATAATAATTAAAGATTAGTCAGTGTTATTAATTAAAGGTGTCATCTGTATATTATAGAGATTAATAAATGCTCGTCTTTGACCTTAAAAAATATCATTGTTTAATGTGAGAAAGTGACATGAAAATGTAAATATTGCAAAATAATTGAACAATAGAGGTGCCTGTATAGTCCTGTGGAAGCAGGAAGTCCATTAAAAACTTTTAAATGTTTGTTAAACAACTAGAAACGTAGTGTCCCTGACCATCCTTAACTCATTCAGGGAACAAGGAATCTGCTTGGGTCGGAGTGGATATAAGGGGAGGGGCAGAGGCTTCAGGTGAGAAGTCAAGTGACCTGTATCCATGATAACCTAGAGAATCCAAAACCAATGAGTCTTCTCTGCCCAATAAGGTCAATCCTAGACAGCTCAGTTTTACTGGGTTTGTCATGATTCATTCATTCATTAGATGTTCAAAGGTTTCTAAGAGGTGAAGATTCATCTTATAAGGAGAATTATTCAACTGTGTCTCCACAGTGAGCATCTTGTTCACTAAATACATAAAGGATTCTGCCATTTCCTCTTAAGGTCCAATGACATATAGAATTAGAAGGATGGAGGCTTCATGTGGGAATAGATTGGACATGAGATTTCATGAAGCTTAAAATACTGATAGCTATTCTGTCAGGTATTCAGATAGACATTCACGTGAACCATAATTTCACAAGACAGTGGGCACATGTAAAATAAATATTACTCTTTAGACCTATAGTTCAAATGGGGATATTTTGTATTAGGGTGCATGCCATTGCTAGTATTTTCTGCCAACTTGGCACAAGGTTTCCATCTCGGAAGATGGAAACACAACTGAAACAAATGCCTCCATCGGATTGGCCTTTGGGCAAGTCTGGGGATTAATTTTTTTGTTAATGAATGGCATGGAAGGGCATAGCCTACTGTAGGAAATGCCACCCATTGTCAGGTAGTCCTGAGTTCTGTAAGAAAGCAAGCAGGGCAAGTCAGAAAGGGCAAGCCTGTAAGCTGCATTCTCCATGACCTGTGCTTTGGTTCCTGCCTCCAGGTTCCTGCTTTTAGTTCCTATGATGGCATCCCTTACTGATTGACTTGGATGAGGCTGTGTAAGCCAATGACTCCTTTTCTCCACAATTTGATTTTTGCCATACAGCAATATTAAACCAACTAGGGCAGAATAGAATGGCAGAACATTCTATAAGGTAGACTGACATTAATATATCAGCTCTGCAATTTATAAGCTCTCTGACCATAGGATTTTCTCCATTTATTTGTGGATACAATGATATCCACAAATATACAATAGCACACCATCTGAAATAATTGTGGGAGGTTAGTTTAAATATTTCATGAGTATATTATACTTTTCAGTCCAATATGTATTCAGTGAGTAATAGTTATTATTTTAGAGGAAATTAACTGGTAGCTCACAGTAAGTATGGCAGGGCCTTCTTACAGGATTTTTATTTTCAAAATTATGAAAGGAAAGGTCTCTCTGTCTCTCCGTCAAATATGGCTATTCTCAGATTTTAAGCTTGTTTAATGATTCTCAGGTTCATAGACTTAAGGGTACTTGACTCCACTAATTGATTTTGTGATCAAATTTCCCAGCATCTTTCCAGTCTGTTTATTGTGGTACTTTGAGACAGAAGCTAAATTTATGAATAAAGTTTATTTCCTAATTTACATATTTTGCCATAACATATTTCCACAATATTGGTTGTTTTTTATGCTTACAATATTCTCCACAAACTCATTTGTTAAATACTTGGTTCCTGGCTGACAGTGGTATTTTGGGGAGGAAGAGAATATTTATGAGGGAGATCGATCGTAGTTGGACGAAGTATGTCACTAAGATCAAGCCTTTGAAGGTTATATCTGGTCTGAGGGTTCCTTCTTTCTGTTTTCTCTGCTTCCTGTTCACTTTGCGTAGGAGGATTTCCTTTGCCGTATACTCCTGCTTTCATGCTGTTTTGCTCAAGTACATGGCCAAGGATCCATGGACCCAATCTACAGAGACCTAGCCTAAATTGATGTTTTCTCCTGTAAGTTGCCCTCTCAGATAGATTTGTCCTAGCTATACAAAAATACCTATTAATGCTCTCCTTTAAAATTTACATAAATTTTTGAAAATGATGGAGGATTGAATAATGGGAAAATACAAGTTCTTTCGCATTTTATGTTAGGATTTATGTCGATAAAATTGACAACAGGCTGATTTTCTTTGTGATTGTATAAGCTTATCATTATGGTCTATACAAGAACTAAACAGCTATTCTTGCTCTATCTGCCCCTCAGAGCCATGAAAATTCAATGTGAGGCCAACAGAGACATTCTTTGTCAATTTAAAGTATTAACACTGTCACCCTCCTGAAAGTTACTGCTCTGTGATTAAGAGTTCATAGGAGTCGGGCAGTGGTGGCGCACACCTTTAATCCCAGCACTTAGGAGGCAGAGGCAGGCAGATTTCTGAGTTTGAGACCAGCCTGGTCTACAGAGTGAGTTCCAGGACAGCCAGGGCTACACAGATAAACTCTGTCTCAAAAAACCAAAAAAAAAAAAAAGAGTTCATAGGAACACCAGGCTAATTGTGTTGTTGGCTTTACTCCCAAAAGATGACTTATTCTTGCAACTTATTATAAGTGTTTTGGCTTGTACTAAAACAAATTGTGACTTTACCCTAGCTTTGCTAAAACATTGGGGTTATACAGCAAGGAGCTGAAAGTCATTAATGTGGTTCAAAATGCATAATCTTAGTACTTCGTTAGCAAGATTAATTTTGTTTAAAGGTAGCAAGATCCCTGGAGTGGTGATAATGACTGTAATTCCAATGCTTGGGAGGCTGAGACAGAAGGATTGTGAATTCAAGAGCAACCTGGACCACTCAGAAAATTTGAGGCTAGCTAAGCATATCTAGAGAGAACTTACGTTACCCAAACAAAAGTATCAAGGTGATTGCTTCACATTTACAGTGCCTATTAAATTATTATTTGTTCTATATAACAAGACATCTTAGGTTTAAAAAGGAAATCAGATCTTAAAATTGAATGAGAAGATGGGTGAATCTAAAGGTAATTTTCATTTTGATCTAAGAGGCTTAATAAGGTGTAACTTCCTATTTCACACAATCTAGCCCTTGAAGGGTGGATATCTTTGCACGGGCCAGCATGGAGAACACTCTCTTTTCATTTCCCATGGTTTCAGTCTGATTTAAAACCTTCTTATGCCATCATCCCTAGTGAGAAGCAAATATCAAATGGAACAGTATGAACCAATTGTTTTAAGGCATGAAAGTTTCTGTCCCTTTTCTTCCTTTAAAGCCTGGTCATCCTTGCTATCAAATTTTACACAAAGCTGAAGAATTCTCAATTTCCTCAGGCTGTAGACTTTGTTCATTGGTTCTACAATAGTTTGGTCTATAGATTGAATTGAATTTCTCCCCCCTCCCCCCAATTAAATGTTGAGGCACAAATCTGCAATGTGATGGTGTTTGGAAATGGAGCTTTTGAGAAATGATTGAGTCATTAGGGTGAGATTCTCATGATGGATTAGTGCCCTTATAACAAAAGCCACTAGAGTGTTCTTCCCCTCATTTTCGCTGTCTCTGTCACAGTGAGAAGGCAGTTGGGATGACAACCTCCACTGTTGACTGAGATAGATGGTCCTTTGATCTTGGGTTCAACCTCTAAAACTTTGAGAAATAAATGCAAATTGTTTGAGCCATATGATCTATGATATTTTACAGTAGAAATGTAAGCAGATTAGTGTAATTCCCAAGCAACAACTAGTTGAGTGTTTGATTCTATGATAGGTCCATGGTATTTGCTTCTTCCTTCATGATTGAAAACACTCCAAAACATGAATTCTTCAAATTCCTAAAAGGCAGATAGAGTGTCGACTACAGGTGGTTGAAGCAGGTTCTCCTTGATAAGACCCAGCTATTCCAGTGTCCAAAGAACTACTACCTTTTTTCTTGAGACCCTTTTGTGCATTTAGGGATCTTTCTAAGATGGTGCATGGGTGGGCTAGTAGTAAGGCCTAGACTCAAAATGTCTTGACCAGACATCAATGAACCATTTAACAAATTTCAAGACTTTATCCTCATTATCATCTCATGCTAATTTAATGAATAAGTAGCTCCAGTGACAAAGATAGTATCACTGATACAACAGTAAAAAAAAAAAAAATTGTGTAATTGCCATTCATTATGTGTTTGGAAATGACACATGTTGAGATGGTATGTGAGGAAGGGCATTAAACAAACTTATTTGTGAGTAGAATTCATGCATGTCTCTCAAATGGTGGAGTGACCTGCCAAGATTTTATTTTCATGACACTCATAGTAGCTCACAAGAGGAAACACACTCTAAGCAAAGAATGGCTTGGTGATGAATTAAGCCTTCATTGTTGGGGCAGAGTGATGGTTATGAATACAGAGTGGCTTCATTCTTTACTTTTTCTTTTGAGCAATACGTACTGGAATAATTATAAGGTCATTGTAGTAGGCATGCAAAGTAGTTGAAAGCTCTGGAAATAATTTATTTAGAAAAGATACTTTGAGGTACCTTAAGATATAGTATAATGTGCCCAAAGTGCTACAATGTAGCTTACTGCTTGACAATTTTAGACTATAAATTATTCACTGTAGTAAGAAATAATGCTGATGTTTCTAATGGACATCCTGATAGACAGAGATATTAAAATGGCCTAGAAAACAATGGAGCATTTTAGAATTTCTGCTTAGGTATCTTGTTAAGCAGCACTGTATTTAGTAGCTTAAGAAAGATCTTTTCCTTTATGCTTTTGTTGAAATCGCTGAAGATAATTATAAAATCCAAACACATAAGTATTTGCCATTCTTTCAAATTACCACAAAACCAAAGACTTAAATTTCAAGCAAACAACTGAATAGAGTTAGAAGAGAAAATGTACACACAAAGTAGGTAATACATATATGTAGGGTTTTGTTGTTGTTCCCAGTTTCTTTCCTATTTATTTCTTCCCAATCTATGCCTTTGGGTATTTTCTATCAGACAGTGAATGGGTAAAGAGCTAATGTGCAGTGATCTCTCTATGACCCTATTACTAAACTCTCCTCAGATTTGTTATATTGTTAACATTGGTGCCTGATAGATGCTCTGCATGTTGTTCACATTGTTATAGAGCCCAAGTTATGCTACAAATTTTACTCTTGTACACATTTCTAAGAACCACTCTGAGTCTTTGTAGATGTAGTGCTGGCATTCATGGCTAGGTGTACAAGATTTTTTTGTTCAGGGCAATCTATCTGTTGACATCTAAGGCTTCTTTCTGCCAGTGTGACCACTTTCTCAGCTTTACTAAACGAGAAGTATTGGTTAAAAATTAGCAGTGAACTATAATAGAACACCAATTTTGGTTTTTTTGGCATGTTTTCTAGAGTCATCTTTCATCGAGGACTTTCTAATCTATATTAAATCTGCATCTTATGATAAATGAAAATTGAGACCTCTGGATCAATAGAAATAAGAGAGAATTGACTCAAACTTATTTTTATTCTCTCCCACTAAATAATTCTATCATTCAATGTCATTTTACTGGTATTTTTCTCATCTTTATGGAATTTAATCATTAGATATCTTGACAGCAAGTACAAGTCAGAGAATATTTGTCTTGCTGTGTCTTCACAGCACCTCATCCAGGACTTTTTCTTGAGTTCTGAGTAAAGAAATAGTCTGATATGAGAAGCTATTTTTTGAAAATAATGTTTTGAAATAGTGTTTTGTCAAAGAAGGGGCCAACTAAGCCATGAACTGGAGCAAACTTGTATTTCTAGTGAAACATTCACCATGGGACTAATGAGAATCTGGGGTTATTTAAAGCATCATGATCTCTTGGCAGGAGAAAAACATGGCTGTCAAACAGGATGTGAAAAACATCCTCTTTAAACTCAACTAAGACTTTTACCTTAACCTTATTCAACTCTCAAAAAACCTGAGTTTTCCCAGTTAAGATTCATGGAATAATATATAAATCATTTTCTAGATTCTAAAATTCTTCCTCCACTGTGTCTCAGTGCAATATCCATTAGGCTTTGAGTCATGCATTCTCATTACATGGCTTAGTAACATCAGTAAGTCAGAAGTGATTGTTCCAAAGTCAAGGTCAGCTGTGAGGGTTGAGAATAAAGATGGTTTCTATGAAGGAAGGGGGGGATCCACCCCCTGAAAGTTAAAAAGAAGGCAGAGAGATTATTTGAAAGACCAGAAGACATTAGAATTTGGGCTGTAAGTATGCAAGAATTTTAGTTATCCAGTGGTGTTTGGTACAAAGAAAAAATTGGGCCCAGGCAAATTTGATGATGGCAATCTTGGCTATTAGTGTTGAGGTACAGAAATTTTCATTACCTTGAATATGTTATTTAATTTCTTTCATTATTTAAAATAGATAAACAAGTGGCAAATAAAATGAAGACACAACTTTACGAGATACTTTAAAAGGTCTTTCATCTGTCTCAAGGTTGGGCTTTTGAGGCCCTTAGAGTTGATGTTTGAGTTTGGAAAATGCTGTTATCATCCTAGTACCTGGTAAACACTGAACTCTAAGACTTGAAGACAACACCATGACAAAGACAATGATGCCCTGTGATACAAACTGTGGAGGAGTTTAAAGGGACCATTATTATTAGTGTTATCTTGAATTTGCTTATTGTCTTAGGGTTTCATTGTTGTGAAGAGACACCATGACCAAGGCAACTCTTATAAAGGAAAATACTTAATTGGGGCTGGCTTATAGTTTCAGAGACTAAATCCATTATCACCATGGTAGGAAGGAAGCATGGCAGCATCCAGGCAGACATGGTGCTTGTATTGGCTAATCTTGTGTGTCAACTTGACACAAGCTGGAGTTATCACAGAGAAAGGAGCTTCTGCTGAGAAAATGCCTCTGTGAGATCCAGGTGTAAGGCATTTTCTCAATTAGTAATCAAGGGTGGAGGGCCCCTTGTGGGTGGTGCCATCTGTGGGCTGGTAGTCTTGGGTTCTATAAGAAAGCAGGCTGAGAAAGCCAGGAGAAGCAAGCCAGTAAGAAACATCCCTCCATGGCCTCTTCATCAGCTCCTGCTTCCTGACCTGCTTGAGTTCCAGTCCTGATTTCCTTTGGTGATAAACAGCAACATGAAAGAAAGAGTAAGCTGAATAAACCCTTTCCTCCCAAGCTTGCTTCTTGGTCATGATGTTTGTGTAGGAATAGAACCCCTGACTAAGACAGTGCTGGAAAAGGAGTTGAGAGTTCTGCATCTTCATCTTGATCTTGCTGGTATACACCTAGCCTCAGTAGCTTTCCGTAGTCATAGAGGTAGATTCCACAATGCCTTTTAAAAAAATCTTTGACTCTATTTACAGTGTCCTTTCTCTTACAGAAGCTTTGTAATTTTATGAGGTCCCATTTTTTTGATTCTTGATCTTAGAGCACAAGCCATTGGTGTTCTGTTCAGGAATTTTTTCCCTGTGCCCATGTGTTTGAGACTTTCCCCCACTTTCTCTTCTATTAGATTCAGTGTATCAGGTTTTATGTGGAGGTCCTTGATGCACTTGGACTTGAGCTTTGTACAGGGAGATAGGAATGGATCAATTCACAATCTTCTACATGTAGACTGCCAGTTGAATCAGCACCATTTGTTGAAGATGCTGTCTTTTTACCACTGGATGGTTTTAGCTCCTTTGTCAAAGATCAAGTGACCATAAGTGTGTGGGTTCATTTCTGGGTCTTCAATTCTATTCCACTGATCTACCTGCATAGGACAAAATGGCAACCTACAGATTGGGAAAAGATCTTTACCAATCCTATGTCCAATAGAGGGCTAATATCCAAGGTATACAAAGAACTCAAGAAGCTAGACTTCAGAGATCCATATAACCCTATCAAAAAATGGGGAAGAGAACTAAACAGAGAATTCTCTACTGAGGAAACTCGAATGGCCGAGAAGCACCTAAAGAAATGTTCAACATCTTTAGTCATCAGGGAAATGCAAATCAAAACAACCCTGAGATTTCACTTCACACCAGTCAGAATGGCTAAGATCAAAAACTCAGGTGACAGCAGATGTTGGTGTGGGTGTGGAGAAAGACCCACTTCTCCATTGCTGGTGGGAATGCAAGCTGATACAACCTCTCTGGAAATCAGTTTCCAAATGCTCAACATCCTTAGTCATCAGGGAAATGCAAATAAACACATACCTGAGATTCCACTTCACACCAGTCTGAATGGCTAAAATAAAAAACTCAGGTGACAGCAGATGTTGGAGAGGATGTGGAGAAAGAAGAACACTACTCCATTGCTGGTGGGAATGCAAGCCGATATAACCACTCTGGAAATCAGTTTGACAGACCCTCAGAAAAATGAACATAATACTACCTGAGGACCCAGCTATTCCACTCCTGGGCATATACCCAGAAGATGCTCCAGCATGTAATAAAGACACATGTTCCACTTTGTTCATAGCAGCCATATTCATAATAGCCAGAAACTGGAAACAACCCAGATGTCCCTCCACAGAGGAATGGATACAGAAATATGTGGTACATTTACACAATGAAAAACTACTCAGCTATTAAAAACAATGACTTCATGAAGTTCGCAGACAAATGGATGTAACTTGAGAAGTAATTCACAAGGGACTGGAAATGTTATGCCAAGGCTCCTGGAAGCTTTTTGGCTCCAGCCACAGACACATATCACGCCCAGGTAGAGGCGTGGCCTCGTAGCCCCAAGCCATCCCCATGTTAATGAGACACCTAGAGGCTTAGCCATGCCCCTTCCCAGTTACTATATCTTCCCTGCCTCTCTGGGAGAGGCGGGAGGTACAGTTCCATCCAAGCACCTTCCACATGATGAAAATAAACCTCTTAGAAGTATGGACTGTCTCTTCATCTGGACCCGCCATAGGAAGCAAGGGATCTGGCCCTCGATTAATGAGCAGCAGCTAATCTCTTGCTGCTGAGGGAACCCCAGTGCTCCTAGACGGGACCCATTCACCCAAGCCTAAGCAGTTAGCCTGGAGCCCAAAGCAGCCTTGAGACCTGGTCCGGCAGGAACCCCAGCTGTGCTCTGACTAACCTGTCTGCAGCACCCTGCAGCGACTGCAGTGCCCTGGGCTAGAGAACCCATGGAGATGGCTGCTGCACAATCCCGGGAATGGCCCCCTCCCCCACCCACAGGCAGGGCCCGCAGAGGCTTCCCACAGCCCCCCAACCAGCCTGTCGGGACTGTGTGGGAAGATGCATGGTCACTTCCCGAATGTCCTGTCCCACCTAGAGTGGCAGCGCCCCAGGATAGATACGTGGGGCCTCGTTCCATAGCTCCAGGGTTGTCCCAACACCTATTCAATTACCACACTTATGAAGAGATGATGATGAAAGACCGTGGCAGTATTGCTGTAGTAGCTAGCTACTTACATGCTTCCCGCATTCCCCCACTGTCTCTGACACATAAATGAGCCTCTAACTTCTAACATCTAACTACTGCAAAGACTACTGATGGCAGTTTCCTTGAACATTTTGACTTTTAAATTTCAGCATAAACAACACTATTCTATTTACTGTAGCTACAGTGGTAATGTTTTAACAATGAAATATGTGTCACATTCTTATATGATGAAGGATTACATCCCAGTGGTTGAATTTAGAGTTAGGGCATACCTGGAGGAAATATGCCATCTGACTATATCATTGAAGATAGTACCGCCTTCCTTGACCCTTCCCCCCTTTTTTGTTTCTCAGCTGCCATGAAGTGATCATTGTCAACCTCATACCCCTGTTACCACGTTTTCTTCACCTCAGACCAAAAGTAAGGGAATAAGTTGATCATGCATTTAACTAGGGCCTGAATAAATCTTTTCACTGGAGGCTGTTTATCTTGGTGTGTTGTTTCAGTGATGGAATGTTGATTAGTATAAATGGCATTCCAGGGGGTGTGTGTGACAGAACTGTTTGGGTCACAAACAGGACCTGGGGCACATTTATAGTAATGGGGACAGGTTCTGCCTTTTCTAGTCTCTCCTTTGAGTGAAAGAGGAAGCAATATTTACTCTTTACCACATTATCTATGTACTTATCTTTCGAGAGATAGCACTGTGAAAAGAAAGATATTAAATACATAAAGAGATAGGGATTTGAAACCAGGAAACCTTAGAAGAAACACAAATGATGGAGAAGAGACATTACATTAAAAATGACATTTAACATTATATAGGAATTTGTGAGGTGCAAAGCCAGCAAGGATTAGATTTTTTAAAAACATTTTCAGATGGATGTTTAATCTTCATTGTCCTCTTGACATAGTCTTGAATCACCTGGAAAGAATGTCTCAATGAAGGGGCTAAATCAGATTCATCTGTGGACATTTGTGGATCAGTTGATTATTGATTTGGAAATACCCATTCTACTGTGGACAGCACTATTTCCTAGAAACAGGACTAAGAACTATAAAAATATGGAGATCAAGCTGAGCACTGACAAAAGTGCATGCCTTAATTTCTCTCTGGTCTCGTCACTTGGTGACAGATTGTAGTGGGTTTGGCCTAATGCTGCTTGCAGTATATTGTCAATTTTGGTCCCCAAACTGCTTACATGAATGTCTGCATGTAAGACACTGGGAACCCTGCCCTCAGTTGGTTCTGATTGGTAAATAAAGATGCCAGCAGCTAATGGTCAGACAGATGTGGGACTTTTAGGATTCCTGGGCTCAGGACAGAGAAGAAGGAGGAAGAAGGAGAAACACTGTGTCAGAGAAGGAGAAAGAGAAGAGAGATGCCATGACTGTGAAGAGTGAAGGATAGGGAGACATAGACAGCATGTGAAGGAGCTGGGAGAATGTGGCCTAGTTGGGCAGCCCTCTGGGTCCAGGGTAGCCAAGAATTTAGTAAGTAATAACTCGAGATTATCAGTGGGAGGTAGATTAATCATGTAAAAGTCAGGAAATGGCCCAGTTCTTGCTTTGTTTAGGTATATAAAAATATAAAGGCTGTGTGTGTGTGTGTGTGTGTGTGTGTGTGCCTTTTATTCAGGAACATAAAACATTTGGGGGGAGTAGCAAGAACCAACTACTAAGATTTATATATAAAAAATATTGCTACAGTAGATGTGACTAGCTGCTTCAAGGTCTTCCTTGACATCCTTGTGATGGTGGACTGTGATCTGAGATTGTAAGCCAAATAAACTCTTTCTTAAAGTTTCTTTGTCAGGGTATCAGAACAACAAAAATAAAATGAGAATACATGGTCAGGATACAAAATACGATTTGTTTTTACATACCTGTATTAACCTCCCTCGATCCTCTTGTTCTTAACAACCAGTCTCTTCCATAATCATGTTTTATCTTTGAGTGGCTTTAAAATGTTAGAGTCTGAGATATACAGATACTAAATTTCCAGATCTCTTCTTGATGTCATGAAAGCTCCAGAGCTTTTGCTAGATTGCATAAAATAGTGATTAGGAATGATGATACAGGAGAAAGCAAGAGAGAGAAAACAGAAGAGTTTAAGAAGCCCTAGGCACATTTACACATGCAAAAAGATGATCAGTAGATGAAGAATAGTTGTCAGAATTGAATCACCAAAGCACAGAAGCTAATAGCTGTGGAACCTTCTGATGTTGGTGATTGAAGTCGGGCAGATTGTGTTTTACACTGACTTTCAGCTTATCTCAGTCCACCTGGATATAGTCATAAAAGCTATTGTTATTGGAAAAGTTTGTCAACTGTCATGTTTGGAGAAAAGTGCTTATCTTCATTTAGACAGACAGCCTTTCTCAGCGATTTTATTTTATTTTATGGAATTAAGTACTGTTATGGCACTTAAAAATATTGGACATATACAATGTTATTAATAAATATCAGCTTGGCCAAATGAAATTAGAGAAGGTTATATAAGGCACTTTAATGGATCCTGTCAGAGCATACACATACATGCACATATATTTATGACTATAAATATGTATATTTATAAAGATGTTTGGTATATGTGTTTGTAACCAAATATAACTGTATAGTTATAAATGTACATATGTATATATAGTTATCAAATGTTTACATTTTCTTTTTTTTTTGATACTTTATTTACGTTTCAAATGTTTCCCCCTTTCCAGGTCTTCCCTTTGGAACCCCCTATTCCCTCCTCTCCCCCTGCCTCTGTGAGGGTGCTCCCCCACCCATCCACCCACATTTTCATAGAAATGTTGATCAAAGGCTTTCTACTTTATTACTCTTCCTATCCCTTCATTTCAAGAAAATTCATTACAACTTTGCTTCTATTGATGTTTTAGTCTGGGTGGTCATTTGAGAAGGCCACTTAATTTTCTTGAGGGTTTTTCTGAAGTGGCTACTCCAAAGATCCATTATATCAGCAGTCATTGTATTTTCTGTGTGGTAAAGAAGTCCTAAACAGTTGTTACCTAACCAGGTAAAACAAAGAAAAGTAAAGTGAGTTAGGGAGCACATTTATGGGATGGATTTCTGTAAGGGGAGCTTCTGGCTAAATAAAGATGGCAGAAGCTAATCGCTGGGTGAAGATATGGAGGCAGGTTTTCCATGTCCCAGAGAGAAAGAGGAAGACATGCTATTGAGAGAGGCCTTTTCAGGCAGGTGAAGGAGAGAGGGGCACAGGCACCCTGTAGTTCAACTAGCTCAGGTTAGACCTGGTGGCAGCCTCTGCCACCAGAAGAATTCCAATATAGAATTGCTGATGAGTTTAGGAGTATAGATTCTGATCCCAGTGGTTGGGTTGTGACATCTGGCTGATTTGAAATATTAAGATTGTCTGGTACTTTCTATTTGCAACGATTCAGGTAGGCAGGAGAGAGGCTGCTGCCAGGGCAGTCGGTTGGTGGAACATGTGTGTTAGCTCCAGGCATTCTCAGGAGGGATGGTTGCTGAGTGGCTTAGTGAAGCCAGCCAGAGGAATGGGCGGGGTTTGGGGGGGGTCACAGGAAAATTCCAGATGGCAACATGGTTCAGGTTTGTGGAGCATAGCTGGGAAGGCATTAGCTATTCATGGAGACTGCTGTTGCCAGCACCTAGCCAGAGCAAACATGGAATTACTAATATTACACGCAACAGAATTCAGATAAGACAGGTTCCAAGAATTTTGGAAGTCTGGTGACAGACAAGAAGGAGATTCCTTGTAGATATCACAGGTACCTAATTGCAGAGCTCCATTTGTCTTTAGTCTCGTTTGTCTGTTGGACATGGGACATATTTGCTTATATAGTGACAAGAGTCAGGTGTAAGGAGAATAAGAACATAGACATCCATACATGTATGACCATCGTTTATGGAGCATGCGATATGAACCAGGGTAAGTTTTGTGCAAGACTTATTCATTTAATTTTCATCACAAAGTTGAATACTTTCTACAGATGGCAAAACTGAAGTTTAGAGAAGCTAAATAGATGACTAAGATTGTACAGTAGTGGAACAAGTTTTAGCTTTTTTTGGGTAGCTAGAAATTACTTAGTTCCCATACTGTGTACAAAAGATTATTATTAAGCTAATTCTTAGAGAGGTGGAAACAAAGCAATGTCTCATATGTATCTACAGTAGAGAGTCTCTACAGGGAATAAACACTCCAATGCTGAGTCTAGTCCACTCCTAGAGATAAAGCCCCTGCTTGCCACCAGCTGAAGGTGCCCATAGGAAGAGCCCAACATGTACAAGGGGTATTGGAAAGCCACTGTGAGGAGGCCAGGGTTAACACCAATCAATTATTTTCACCAGAAAGTGAGGAAAAGGTTCACAAGTGAACATTATTAAAGTCATCAAAAGTCTTTTTTTTTAAGGTTGTAAGACTTATAGCATGCCAGGATAATATAATACTAATGAATGCCAGAATCATCTCATTTTCTTCTGTAGTAAAGCTGTGCCGTAGATTTAAAATATAATCACTTTTCTGTAACAGTATTAAACAAATGGACAAGGTATGTAGAGCCACCGTACCTGTAGATTTGAAATTAGATAAAAAGAGAATGAGAACAGGACAGATATCAGGTTTTTCTTCTGTGTCCATGCACACCACATCACCAAAGTCAGTTTTGCAGAGAGACATTAGCTTATAGTTGAGGGCGAGGAAATAAGCCGTGGAAATTAATTAGTCCATTTTTGAACTAAAAAAGCTACAAAAGAAGAGGGAAACCTTATGGGACTCTCTCTGGGGTATATCAGAAGAACCAGGAATTCAGGTTTTATTTGGCACACACTTGAATAATCTGACAGATATATTCTTTTTACTATTTGTCATATTTTTGAGTTTATAATATAATAAGATCATTTACTCCCTTGTGTTTATTATTGTTCAAGCTTGCCTATATCTCGCTCCCTGTTCTTTATCAATTTTACTAATTGTTTTTACATCTACAATCTATATATTTATATCTATTCCTAAATACAACCTGCTCAGTCTGTATAATGTTACGTGTATGTGTGTTTTCAGGGCTGAATTAGTATTTCTAAGCCCCACAGATTTGCCTACAAAAAGGAACACATATTTTTCAAACAGGGATTTGAAACAAGAATTTTTGAATAAGAGCACTTAATGGCATTAAAAATTGGAAATGGCAAAATTGCAGATAAATTATTTACAATCACAACAGTATAAGAATAGGTCTATAGGTTTAGTTTGGTCTATGAGTTGAACAAAACAAAGTAGAGACAATGTCCTCTGACCCTCTGATAAGACACAGGAGGAAAGACAGGGAAAGTGATGGGGTGAGGGAAGGCTTAGAATCAGAGCTCTGGAGGGCCGTGTGACAGCATGTCGAAGGCTGGTGGGCTGGTGGGGGAATGTTCTGTTCTTGTAACTCAGAGCTCTGGCTTTCTAACTATATTCCCAACGATATTTGTGCAAGATGGGAGAGTTTATACCCAGGAAGAAATCCCTATACACTGTCAGCCATATACTGACTTGATGACAGGAAACTTCCGCTAACCAAGTGACTGAATATAAATATAGATGACCCCATTGGAGGCCTATAGGATAGTCCTAGGGATAGGGGGACTATTCTGGGTCTCCTCAGGCTTTCCCAAGGCCATTTTTAATAGAAAATCAACTTTTCTTTAGTCTAATAATGTCCACAATTGGCTGGAGTTGGGCCAGAGACAGATCCGTTGTGACTTTGTCCCATGGACCTGGGGAATTTGGAAATAAGAACTCATCTCTTTCTGCAATGACGAAGACTTTATGGGTAGCTTAACATTTCCATTTCTTGTTTTTTTTTTTTTTTAATGTGTCTACTATTCAAAATTAAATCTACTGTCTTATATTCAGACTGTCTAACATACAATGATTTTCTTCATAAAATTATTCTCATTCTAGGCATTTTCTCACTTTTTAAAATATGAAAGTGTGGAAAATGATCTTTTCCAAGTGAGGCTATCCTCCTTACCCACATTGGTGATTTTTAAGAGTGGACTTTTTATATTGTTTACTTTTGTTAATTTTTTTGTATTGTATACTAAAATCCCTTTTCTCTTCATTCACCCTCTCCTTTCCTTTCTTCTATGCTCCATGTCATTCTATCATGTCATAGCATGTATGCTCCATGTC
>JADRCH010000089.1:8488933-8552690 GCA_019843965.1 Rhynchomys soricoides
TGTCATAGCATGTATGCTCCATGTCATTCTATCATGTCATAGCATGTTGTACTAAAGCCGTTGACTGGGACACACTCCTATATGTTTACAGATATCCCCAGATGGGATCTTGAAGAATTCTGGGCACAAACTTTCATCCTATTTCTTCATTGCATCACATGGCTGGATACAAAATGAGAAGAGGAAGAGGAGCTACTTAGAATGAGGCCACAGAATGAAGTCAAGAGGGGTCACATACAACACAGGCTAGAGCCTAGCTTCCCCCCCAGAGGAAGTGCACTGGCAGAGTAGCTAACAGCCATCATTTAAGCTATGCTAGGCTTCACTCCTAGAGCCTCCCAATCCAACCAGACTTGTAATTGTAGAACATAAACCAAGTGGTTCTGCAGCATATTCTTATAGGACACATAGCAACAATGGAGAATCTCTGGTTTTTAGACATTCAGCTTGTACCCCATTACCTTATGAAGAAACTTGACTGTCATGGCAGCTCAAAACACCCCCATACCCAGATTCTGGCTACTCAGAGTAGGCTGACACTCTATACAGGTTCATAGTCTTTGTTCCCAAACCATTCAGAGACAAAGACTGTGACATATTCTGATAGAAAAGTTTTGGGATCATAGGAAGGTTTCTCCAACCAGAGTTCTCAGGGAACTTTTACAGCAAGCGGTTATCTACAGGAAAACTTTGTTCATTGCCCCTGTTCCATTTCTCCACTCAACCCTACTTTTCCATGTATTTATTAATAATTACAATTATTATCCAAGAACACTCCTTACTTTTTCATCCACTTAAAAGATAAAGAAAGTTAGTCTGAAATTTGTCATCCTACCAGAAACTTCATTGCTGAAATATTTGAGAGGCTTGATTCTGGTGTTTGATACCTTGTTTGCTACTGTATCTCATGTAGAAGAGGGAACAGACTAGAGATGCATTGTTTTAAAGAGTTTGGGAAGTACGGTATGGTGTTCTGAGTCTCTGTCCTAGTTGATAAAAGCATCACCAACGTTGAGAACCTTTATAGATCTACGGGGATATGTATGCTTTAGAGAAGGGAGGTGACTGGGCAGACCTGGCAATGTGGGTTAACCACTCCGAAAAGAGTACCGACGGAAGAGTACGAAGCATGTCTTTTCAGGGTAGAGTATTCAATATTCCAAGTGAAGTTCAGGTCAAAAAATGCTATTTAGCAAAGCAACATTATAGCTATAGTGAAAAATTATTCCCCTTTGTCATTAGTTCCAGTACTTTTGTTCAGGACCTTAATTTGGACACAAGACTTCCCTGTTAACTGCATAGATGGGATTAATGACTTGATTCCGGCAGAGAACATAAAATACTTAAGAAACTGTTTCAGCCAGATGACACTTTACTATTAGCCGTAAGAGGCGGGGCCATTAGCATTTATACGGTCTTTTATTTGCAAAGACTGGTTTGATAGATTCTTTATACACATATTATAATGCCAATGGTCATTTCACGGACCCCCATTTGCCATGCTTGTATGCACTTGTAACACTAAGAATATGTAATATTAAGAATAAGAAAATGTCTACAGAAACCTGCAGTTGCCTGTCGGGCCGTGGTTGGAAGTCTGTGTTCTGGTCGAGTTAAGGTTTGAACGTTGCAGGCCCAAGGGCTGAGGACAGCCCACACGGGATGGCAACTGTTTGCTTAAAGCTCCTAGAATACAGCTTCTAACACGTGGCTACATCTCTCCATAGGTCTGTGATATTTGGTCATGCCCCCAACCCCTCCTTAGGTAGAGGCATGGCCACGAAGCCCCAAGCCATCCCCAGGTTAATGAGACACCTAGAGACTTAGCCATGCCCCTTCCCAGTTACCATATCTGCCTCGCCTCTCCCAGAGGGGCAAGGGTACAATTCCATCCATGCCACTCCACACAATGACAATGAACATCTTAGAATTATGGACTGTCTATTCATCTTGACCCGCCGCAGCCCACCACGGCGTCTGGCAGCATCCACGATGCCCAGAGCCTGGAAACTCCAGAGCTGGCTGAGGCATTTCCCGGGACGGCCACCCTTCTCTCATCTACGGGCTATGTCCCACAGAGGCTTCCCATAGCCTAACTGGCCCATCGGACTGTGGGCAGAGGAACACAGCCACTTCCCCACATGTCCTGTCCCACCCAGAGCCACAGCGTCCAGGACAGATACTCGGGTCTTCTCTCCATTGCGCCATTTGTTCCCACAGTTACCTGTCCTCTGTGTGCTATATGCAACACCAGCTTTACAGCTTAGGATCCCAACCCAAGTTTCCCCATCCCCAAAGGGTGTTAGGCATCAGAGATCCTGAATTCAGTTGTATCTTCTTGGAGGAACGTTTAATGATGTTATAATTTTTTTCTTTTAGCTCGTGAGGGCCATAACAGGTGTTTGGGTCATGGGAGAGTGGAGGATTTGGCATGATGCTATAATTTATTTTCAGGTATAAATTTTAAAATTCTTTTAAAAAAAGAACCATCACCTTTTAGCAAATTAAATCAGGCCCAGACTTTCTCCCGAGTAGTCAAATATCTTTAATTAACTACCACAGCCACGTGTATTTGGCAGAGCCTGGAGAATAGACACTGCTTTGGTAGAGAGGGTGTGCTCCACAATTTCCACTATAATGTCATTCATGTCTAAGATCTTCATTTCCTGCATATTAAGTTAATATTTGATTTTGAAAACAAGATTTAAAATAAAATGTATTAGTCTTTAATGTCAAATTGGTATCTCAGCAGTTTACCTCATTATCATATTTAACCCCTTTGAATAGTGCTGTGGAATATATTGTCATGGTTTGAATGAGAAGTGCCCCCACAAGCTCATGCATTTGAAAATTTGGTCCTCAGCTGGTGGTGCTGTTCGGAATGGTGATACCAGCTTTTAGGAGGTATCTAAAGGAAGTTACTCTGGAAAGGGATGTGCTTTGAGAGTTCATAGCCCTATCTCACTTCCTGTTCTGTGTGTCTGTCTCTCTGTCTGCATTTCTATCTTTTGGTCTATCTGTTTGTCTGTCTGCCTCTCTCACACACTTTCTCTCTTTGATTCCTGCATCTGTTGCCATGCCTTGCTAGCCATTATGGACTCTCAATTCTGTGGAGAGGTTAGCTAAAGTAAATCCTTTCTTCCTAAAGTTGCTTTTGGTTTGCAGTATTTTATTACAGCAACAGAGAAGCAATTAATACATACATGTTATTATTATTCTCATGTTAAGGAGAGATGAAGTGGAAATGTCTGGTTTCATTGGAGACTCAGTTGTATCATGTGGTGTTTTTTCTGGAAACTGTCTTATGAGAGGATGTTTTTTGCTGAAGCAGACACATAGGAGGATGTTTTGATGAGAAGAGACACACGGTGGTTTTCTGGAATCTGCCTGGAAAGGGGGCACGTGAGGTTTCATTAGAGCAGACACTTGAGAGAACACATGATGTTTGGAAGGATATAAATACAACCCAACAGACAGTGGACCATGCTCTGTGGCATTGGCTCACCTTGACACATTTTGCTGATCATCGTTTGCCATGACTTTGCAGAGAGAAATGCGCCAAAGAACTTCTGGTAGTGTTTTGGCAGCATCCTGCCACTTCCACTGCCTCCGGCCAGTTGGTAGAGCCTTGTGTTTTCTACAGAACCGATGGCCAGTGTTGATATGTGAATGGTGTTTGTAAGTGGATTGAGCTGTCACTGCTGATTCATGTGAACTGACTGCTGATATCCTGACAACACAGATCGGATTTGCCCCAAAGAACTATTTCAAAACAAGTTCACATCGACTTTTGCCCTATTTACCTTTCCTTTCCATTACCTCTGGTGGGTGGTGGGATAGATAGGAGGTTAATGCTTTTAAGTACACTTATTATAGGCTTTGACAAACACAAGCCTATAGAGAAATCTGTGACTTAGAGTTTGAATGATTTTCTTGACAATTCAACCTTTACTCAGACCCTCCAACTCAGCTGTCTATTTCCACTTGTAGGATACTCTACCTGGAGTGTACTAACTCTCAATATAGGGACAACTTGGGTTGGTATTTGTAAGCAGTTGCTTGTTACTTATAATTTAGCTGAATGTATATAGTTTTGTAAAGTCATAACCCAGGATCATCACTTGAATGTGAAATATCCCCCATAAGCTCATGTGTTTGAATATGTGTACTCTGTCTAGTGATGTTTCTTAAGTTTTAGAACCTTTAGGAGGTGGAATCTTGCTCTAGGAAGCGAATCTCATAGGTTGGGTCTTAATATTTTATATCCAGGCTTCATTTCCTGTCCACTCTTAGTTTTCTTACTGTGCAAGAAATGTGACCAGCAGCCCATGCTCCTGCCTTTCTGCTGCCAGGACTTCTGTGCCATAGTGAACTCTAGCCTTCCAAACAGAGTCAAGTCATTCCTTTATTAAGCTGCTTCTTTTCAGCATTAGTCCCGGCAACAATAAAAGTATCTAATACGCCAGTCTTAATGCTTTTATTGCTATTTTCGACTGTTAGAAATAATTAATATTTATGGAAGGCTTTTTTTTGTGATGGGTGCTAAGAATAAGCTGTCTTTTTGGCATTAACTTACTTACTACCCTTGTGGCAATATTCCTGTTTTGCAAATGATGAAATAAAGCTTAGAATTCAATAATTCAATAATTCAAAGTCACTCCAACTGTTAAGTGTTGAGGATATCATATAAGCCCTTTGTGTTTGAATACACACAACTAAGAATGGCTGCCTTGAGTAAGACTTGTCAGAAACAGAGGACCTAGGACTTTCTGTGCATAGTGAGCTTCTATTTTTCTACTTGTGGTATAATCAAAGGTGGTTCCCCCACCTGGGATACACGAGAGTAGCTATTTCTCAAGTTTCAGACACTAGAAGAGTTGGGATCATAAGGACAGCTCTCAGGTATTATTCTTTGCTCACAATTACCTTGTAATTTACTTCTCAGTCAGATCAAAGACAGGGTATAATTTTGCTGTGTTTTCCTACTCTACTCCACATTGGCTTCCAAGAAAAAGGAAGACTTAACGTTTTTCTTCTGAACTCGAGACCTCTACATTTCAGCTGACAATCATAGATAATATAAAATGCCTAACATAAACTCTGAAGCAATTTGGCCTTGCTAAAAGAGGCAAACATTGTTATGTGATTCACTGGTATTTTCTAGAAATCATTTTGCTTGAGGAAATTTGATAAGAATAACAAATATAATTGGCCTGGCTGACATTTCTGCATTTCTGTGTTCCACCCTCTGCCCCGACTACTGCTGGCCAAGGCAGCACTAGACAGTGAGAAAATATGTTTTCTGTTGCCAATTACAAAGCCTATACCATTAAAATTTCTTTGTGATAAAATACCCTACAACCTGGCTCTTATGATTTGCAGTGGATTTTATCAGTGAACTTCTGTTTCTGTGATTCCATCTACCTATTCCCCCTATCAGGGTAGATTATCTTTTTCTCTAACTGCCTATGTAGATGACAATGGGAAAACAAGGATGAATAAACTGCATTCTAAATGCCTGGTGTTTCTCTATTGTGAGACATAGGTCTCATAGTATGTCATACAACTGTGTGTGCACATAACCTAGGTATGTGCACTCCTAAAATTTCCCCCTTTGACATCTAAGTATGTTAATATAATGGCTCCAGTGGGAAAAGATCAGAATTCTCAGAGTTCCCCACATATTACTTTGAAGAAATATCCGGTGTATATCCATGTATCGATATCCAATATCGGTGTATCCAATATCGGTGTATATTCACTAAAGTACAACAGAAAAGGATTTGAAATTAAGGCTGAAAAAGTAAAATTATAAGAGGTCCTAAGTATACACAGTGAACGAGCTAAATGTGGAGAAATAAGACATTTGATAGAAGGTTTCTCAAACTGTATAGTCTTAGATATGTTACATGCTATCTCTGAATCATTTTATTTATTTATTTATTTGCAAAATGAGGATAAGAACTTCTGTTTCACCTTAAAGAATTCCTGTGAGAATGAAATAAGATACAGAATATCTCATCAACCCTGTGATTTGGATATATTATATGAGAGATTAATTTAATTTCACTAAAATGAAATGAAATTTTAAAGGTAAAGCCTTGGAGTTTTGGTTCAGGTTTGGCTGTTTATTCTCTTACTTCAGTTTTTCTTTTAATATTAGTCATTTTATTGTTGTAGGATGGATATAAAACACTAATTCCATTTTTACATTGCAACTCCAAATAATGTTAGATAAACATCAAACATATGGGGGCATTTCTGACCCTGTGTGCTTGATACTTCCATGTATATACTTTTGTTGTATTACGTTTTCTGGGGAGACATGAAAATAATATCTATTCATTCCAGATAGAGTACCAACAATGGAGGAACATGGTCGAGGGGCTGTCTACAAGAACATTATGCAACTTGTGGGCAGATACACTGCTGAAAAGAGTCTACTCCCTATCTCAGCAACTACCAATCACACACACACACACACACACACACACACACACACACACACCTCTCTCGTTCATATATATATATATGCCTCATGGGAACCCCCTTCCCTCTGTGAGGAAATTTTAGAGAGTTCAACCTTGCAAGGATGTAATATGGTTTATCAGACTGATTTTAGAACAGTATGCTCAGAGATTGTGGTCCATAACAGTTGACATGATTAGTCAAAGAGCTCAAATACTCTTGCATAAGTTCCTATAATCCATTAAGCTCACAAGGGTAGATCAATATATCAGCACAAAGCACACACAAAGTAGGAACATGGGCAATGGATTCAGACAAACCTGATTTCCAGCTCGGTTGCCTACAGCCATGGTAAATTCTCTAAGAGTGAAGTACAGATGCTCAAGAGAATGTCATTCCTTCTCCTAGTGAGATAACTGTTCTCAGAAGGACCTTTCATCTGCAGTGTGTGGTAAGTAAGTAGGTGTGAGTCATGCCTATTTACATGACTGCAGAAACAACTATATTTTGGAATGTACCACTTGCTTTTCTTTTTCAATGATGTACTTACAACAGTTTCTTTTCTTCAGTTTTTGTTAGTGTGTATTAATTGTGCTAACTAATTTGGTTTCATTATAATATTTCATAAGTACACATCATGTACTATAATGTATCCCTCCTACTCCCCCTTCTATGTAATCATATGTATTATTTGCATGCAATCATATTCACCCTTCTATTTCCCACTCTCGTTCTTCCTTCCTCTTCCTGCTGATCCTCTTCCTCCTCCCAACAGTGCTCTTCTACTTGCATGTCTTTATTTTATTTTATTATTTTTAATTGAAATGGCACTATATAACTTGTCTTCTCTCTGTCCTCCCTCCAATTTACATCAATACCTTCCCCCAAGCCCATTCCCTGCCCCGTACTCTCAAGTTGATGTTTATATATTACAACTTTCATCCACTGCACCTAGTTTTAGCCCATCAATGTGCCATTGTGAATAATGCTGCAGTAAATATGACGTACATACAGGTATCTTTATGGTATACACAGGAATGGTATAGTTTGATCAAGTGGTACTTCTGTTTTGTAGTTTTTGAGCAACCTTCAAACTAAGTTTTATGCTGGCTAGACTAATTTACATTCTTATCAATGTTCTATCTGAAAGATCATTTTTCCCAAATCCTTTCAGGGATTGTTGTTTGTTTCCTTGATACCTAAAACAAACAAACAACCAAAAAACAAAACAAAACATTAACAACAATAAATACCCAAACAAAAAGTATGTTTCTAATATTTCTATGTGATGGTAAATTCTCTTTCCTCTGTCAATCGTTCTTTCTGGTTATATTACTTAACTAACAGAGGACAGTTTCTAATTATAATCAGCAAACCCTTGGTGTTCTTATGTTAAAATACAATAAATTATGCTTTTTTTCTTTTAGTTGTGATGAAGACCAATAAATTGATATTATTTCCACAGTTATTTTTGTTATTTTATATGTTAATTTTGTTTTGCTGAGAGTATCATAAATTGTTGGAAAACAGCAATTATGTCTATGCTTTTTAAAAGTTAAGTTACATTACAAAACATTATTTTGCGTATGTATGTGTGGTATAAATGTGTTATGGCATGTGTGTGGATGTCAGAAGACAATTTAGGGAATCTGTTCTCCCTTCTATATCAGGTCCTAGGGCATGAACTCATGGGGAAGCTTAGCGGCAAGGGGCGAGCCATCTCACTGGCCCTCTGTGCTCTCTGAGGGCTTTCTTTATAGGCACAGAAAGAAATTACACCCTGTTTCTACTTTCCAGACAAAGAGAAGCGAAGTGAGGCTGTGATTCTCTAGTAACAGAGCTGGCACTAATACATGGATAACATATATTTCAACTCTGTTTCTTCTTATTTTGCTCTTTTATCTGATGGCAACCATGTATTCCTTTTATAATGGGGTCCTCATAATATAGATAGTTTTAATATAGTTGTCATTAGAGTGTGTATCATGCAATATTTAGAAAATATTTTAATTTACTCTCTGAAAGTTCCATGCATTTGTATAATGTACTTTGATAATATCCATCAATACTTTCCCTTACTGTTTTATACCTCACCATCCTCTCATGTTTACATCCTCTGGCTTGCTATTAATAACCCCTGAGTCCAATTAGTGCAAATAACTATTGTCTTCATACTTACATGTATAAACCAATGATCATACAGGTAGTGTCACCACTCAGGCATTTTTCTTCCTTTCTACTCAGAAAATGTCTCTTAGCTTATGGACCATGCTTCAGTGTTGTGTTTATGATCTAACATAAAGATGCAAAGAGGGAATAGCCAATCAGAAACATTCTGGTAGCCTACAAATACAATCAGCTGATTTCAATCATTGATAGAACAGTTAATTGGATATTTGTACCCTCCATGTGAATACATTGGTCTGTGTAAGCAATGGATCTAATTTCCTTCAGAAACATTCCTCTCTGGAAGTGGCTGGAACAAATAGGGAGTATGCTTGTGGGGAATTCTAGATCCAACTTCAAAAGATCAATTTGGTTTCAATTTTCTGCTCTTGCTAGATAGACATGGAAATTAACATTGTGTTATTAAAGGAAAAATATATTTGAACATATATAGTTCTTAAATTGGAAGAGCAAAAGCAATATGGGAAATAATAAAATTTGTACTGCAGTTGAACTCAATCAGTAAGACAGGACTTACCCTCCTCCCCCAATCCTTCATAAATATTTTCCAGGAGTTAATTAAAAAATATATTTTCTCTTTTCCTTTCCTTTATAATCCCATCTAAGGATACATGTGCTTCTCAGGACACAGAGCTGGGCATCCAGGGAACTAGGGTGGGTGTCATATATAAAGTGAATTTACAATGATTAAGGCTTCACTGACTTAGATTTTGTGAAATTCTGATTATTTAATCTGATCCAATTTTTGGCAAGTGAGAAAACAATTTTATGCCATGTTTTTCACTTATGGAAGCTCTAAAACATTATTTAAAGATTACACAAGAGTATTTTGCCAAACTTAATGTGAAAGAACACACTGAATTCAAGAATGTATGTACATATGAAGATAAAGTTTACTACCTTAATAAAAGTTCATTTTTATTTCTTCTGGGTTTTATTTTTTAAATCTTCATGATGTACTCACTAATATAAGATCTTTGGGGTGAGTTCATCAAATGAAATGCTCTCTGTGAAAAGTTCCAACAATAATCAATTAATCATATTTCATTTATTATGCCTTTTAAATATTCTTTATAATCTTAACTTTCAAAAGTCCAAACGAATCTATTCTGTTTATAAAAACTGTAGGTCTGAGTTCACAAGTCTTTGTAGAAGTAATGAGAAATCTCAGTCTACCCAGATAAGATTAGACAGACTGTTTGAAACAAGGGATTGGAGAAAGTAATGTTTTGGCTATGTGTGTTGTGAGGCATAATTGCCCTATAGTTATGAAGCTTAAAAATATGTAAGATTAGAAGAGATACTTACATTAAATGATTAATAAATAAGAGTAGGATCTGTCTAAGTGGTCAGAAGAGGCAAGAAATAAATCACTAAATACATGATCACTACAGATTCCTCCTTAGAGAAAAAGACATATGATAACTGCAGATGCCTTCTTAGAGACAAAGAGCCACCCATGGGACCATTAGGGAGTAAGGGTGCATAGGGTGAGAATGTTGTATTCAACACAAAGGTTTGATAGTCAAGGCCACTAGCAATGGGATTGTTGATATCTATGGCTGTCTGTTCATAGACTACTACTTATTCTACTGTGCTTTCAAAGGAACCACATTCAATTAGGTGCTATTGATGATAACTTTCTCAGCTTCTAAGTTTGTAAGGCAGTTCTTGTATCGAGTGTCAGAAGAAAGGGCACTTCTGATTTTCAGGGAGGCTTTCTTTCCTTACACTCCCAAATGGTTTGAAAATAATCATCAGTTTTTCCTATGACCCTGTTCCTAACTTACCATATTCAGCTGGTCTAAATGTGGCTACCATTACTATGTAAAACAGACTGGATGTTTGAGTGTCTGCCAAAAAGTGTGGGACTGAACTTGGAAGCACATTCAGCCTATATATGATCTGATAGCATTCTGTGTTAGCAAGTAGCTCATGCAGAAATAAGAAGAGGCAGGGCAACATTCACTGGATGTGAGGCTTCTGTGATTCAGTCATCATCTTGCCTCTGGTTCCTGAGATAGCCCTTCATTCTTCAATACATCTCTTTTTCTGGTCAAGGCATTTAAAACATTTTTTTCTTTAGTTTTCCTTCAACCTTTAACCAGTTTCCAGAGCACTGGAAGAAGGACTATGAGGTCCATAGCTTCACAGTTCATATGCTGACTTTCTGTAAATTAAGAAAAATCACTCCTCCAGCCTCACTCAGGTCAGTAAGTTTAGGGATTGCTAGAATGTGTGGGGCTATATTTCCGCCTTTATTGTCCTGTGCTACTGGTTTGTTCCCAGCAAATCTGAATAGGTTCATGTGGATGTCTATGGAGCCCTGCTTCCTCAGCCTTTGTTTAGATATACCTTGGCATAGCATTATACCTCTACTTCCCAGATCTTTGCATAAGTTTTGAAATTATCTAAAGCACCCAGGGAAGGTCATCAAGATTATTCGTCTTATAACCAAGTCTTCTGATCCTTGCAAGAGTGATTCTTGTTATATCTGTTTGTAATGGCCTCTGTAATGTCCCATGTATGTAATAACTATTGTGGGGCAAGAGGGTCTATAGACAGGTATGAAAAACAATGTATAGGGATAAAATATTATCTAACAAGAATCTCAACTAGGTTACTTGCCTTATGTCTTATGAGATTTGAATTATTGGAGCAAGACAGAAAAGTTGGTAACTCAATGCAAAATACTTTATGCATTAGTGTTGGACCTGGACATTGATTCCCACAGATGTTCCCAGGATACTGAAGATTAGTACCTACTTCTTACATTTTGTAGACAAGTTGACTACTAATGGAAATAGAGCAGAACATGGATGGTTGTTGTTCAGCAGATATAGTCATGCTTCAAGGATTGTACATGAGTTACAGTTCATTCAAGTTGTTCTTGTCATTGTTCAAGGCCAGGAAGAGTGTTAATAGGTACTAGATACAGCAGGAAGATTCAATCCATGGCCCAATAATAGTATATTATGAGGGGAAAAGACTGAGTGGGAGCTGAATAAATGGATGAATTCATCATCGTCATGATCTAAGATTTAGTGTTAGGATGTTCATTTTTATATTTTCTTGAGATTTCAATATAATCCTTTTAGAAATCCCAGAAACATTCTTTTTACTGACTGAGCTTTTTAATAAAAACTACAGAGAAGAACAGAAGAGTTTGAAATTTTGAAAAGAGAATTGGGGGAATTAAATGACTTGATTTCTAGCTTTACTGTGAACTTATACACAGGAATTAAGAATATGTTATTAGTTAGATGTAAACAAATAAACCAATAGAATTTGTAAAGCCTAGGAGTGGACTCTCATGTATATGGCTGTTGTGGTTTTTGCAAAGTTGTTTAGGTAGTACTTTTGATAAATTGTACTCAAACAATTGACTGTCCACATGAAAATGTATACAAACTAATTCTTTTCCCGTAAAATATACAAAACTTAACTCAAAATGAAGTACGGGGCTAAAATATAATTTGTAAAGTTTCTTTAAAAATAACTCATGACAAAATTTTGGTAACCTTTTTTGGGTAAACAAAGATTTCACAAATAAGAAAAATATGAATAATAAAAGAGGTGGATTAGACTGCACCAAAAGTAAATTCTTTTGCTCCTTGTTAGAAAAATGAAGAAGCAAAGTGAAATGACATTTACCAAAGACTTACCTGATGGAGGCATTGCTTCTAAACAGTAGAAACCTTTTCAAAAATATGAAACCAAATAACTGAATAAAGTTGTACAAAATATTTGAAAAGACATTTTACTCAAGAGTTGATAAAAACAGCAAAGAAGAAAAAGCTCATCACTACTTTTCATCAAAAGAATGCAAATTCAAGTCGCAATAAAATACTTCTACTCTAAATACATACTAGCAAGGTCAGATTTTAGAAGCCTGGTTATCAGGATGGTGAGGAACTGCAGTAAATGGATTGCTCATGCATAGTGTGAAAGAACTAAACAAGGCAGACTGGCAGTTTGGGAGCTGAGGCCAAAGCTTCTGTTTCCTAAAACTGGACAAGTCTGTTACTGGAAAATCCATCCCTTGTGGGCAGCCAATCAGGAGATGCCTCATCATCTGGCCTGAGGCAAGAACAGGATGAGTCAGCAAAAGTTTCTAGGCTCCAGGTGGAAAGCTCCTAGAACCCTAGCCAATCTGAGGGAGACCCATACCCCTGGAGATAGAGCCAACCAATCAGAATAAAGGTCAGCTGCTCCTCCTTGGAATTCCCCTAATTGGCTTTAAATTGAGCCTGTGAAGCTCACACACATCTCTGTCTTCCGTCTGATGAATGGTAGACCCCTGAATGCTGCATTTTTGCAGAATAAACACTCTTTGGTTTTGCATACTATTTGAGTCTGGGGCATCATGCTTCAGAGAATCAAGGAACCTTACAGTAGCAGTGTGAAATGATATAGTTATCAATATACTCTCAATTATTTCCCCTATAGAAATAAAAGCATATAGCTATGCATATACTTGTATGCATAGACTCAGAACATCTTAATTTACTATAGCTGAATATTATGAAAAATTCCTATAACTGGTAAATAGATGAACAATTTTTTATTTAATATAGTATAATACTATACAGCAACATAAGTGAAGTTCAAAAGAACACTAAAACAAAGAAACAAAAGACTTTTTAACTGATACCAAAAAAAATATGGCTCTCTAACTGGGATGGATGGATGGAAAAGTCACTGAATGCAGAGAAAGACTGTTGGGGGATAAAGGACATTTTTAACATAATTATTATGATAGAGGTTATATAGTTGTGTAAATTTCCCCAAACTCATCAAAATGTTCATCCAAAATGAGTAATTTTAGTGGACATAAATTATATGCCCCAAAGCTGATTAATAAAAACTTCTTCTTTACTTCCAAAGACAAAGTAATACTCAATAAAAGCAAAAGGACCAGATAGAAATCTATTTTATTGCCAGATAAAATGTGCATCATTTTGCAAGCTTGTGTTCATTTCAGGAACACCAGAAGTAAGTAGATATCAGCAAGAAGAGAATCACAGTGCAGATAGGAATGCTCACTTGTATATCTCACACGGGTTTTATTCTGACTCAGAGTAAGTAATTGTCCCTGAGGAAGACAATTTTCTTTCAACAAAGCTGATGCATTTCATGACACCGTTATGCAGACAAAGCAAAGTGTTGAAGGGGTCCTAGAGCAGATTGTCCATGCAAGGTTGAAAGTGAAGGCAGACTGAATGTTCAAGTGACTTGCACCAATGTCATGTGAATCGTGAGAAGACAGCAGCAGCAGCAGTAATAGTAGTAGTAGCAGCAGCAGCAGCAGCATAACCACAACCAAAACACACACACACACAGAAGTGTTCCAACATGGATCTTAGCATGCCTTCCACAGCTTGTTGAATAGAATGTTTTAGCCACTGTATGTGTTTTCAGGGTAACCGTATGAGATCAATGTTATTATCATCTTTATGGAGAGAAGGGTAGAAGAGTTGAAAGGCTGACTACCTCCAGCCATAATTTTATTAATAAAACTCTACTTCAGTTGCTTAACTATGTTAGAAATAAAGAATAAAAACTGAAGGGAAAAGTATGTGTATGCATGTGTGTAACTTCTCTCTCAATCTTCTCATCGCTTGCCTTCTAACTTGCCATTTATTTCCTTCACTTCTTTCTCTTGTATGGAAATCTATTCATCTCCCTGTCCTCTGCAAATAGATATAAAAATTCAAAGTCAAACAAAATTTCGTTTGGGCTCTTCAACACCGTGTCTATGTCTCTGTGTGTATACAGCATGAATGTATGCCAGAGACTGATGTCAAATGTCTTTTTCTTTCCAAAATTTTTTTTAAACTTTTTTGGAGATGAACCTAGAGGTCAGCAATTATCTGTACTGGCTCTCAGTAAGCCCCTGGGATTCTTCTGTTTCCATATGTTCAGCACTAGGATCACAGGTGAATATCACTATCCCTGACCTTTTCCGTGGGTGCTGGGGATTCAAACTCACATCTTCATGGATTGCACAGCAAGTATGTTATCCATTTAATGATCTCCCAAGCAGTATATTCTCTCTATTTTTGACCTCTTTATTATCATGTATATGATTACTAGTGTTAATGATCAACAGAATCTAGTGCTACCTGGGAGATGGACCTCTGGACATGTATGTGGGGGAATTATCAGATGAGATTCAGTATTCAAGATAGTGAGGTCATAGACTGGGGAGTTATTTTGATTAGTTTAACTAAAGTGGGAAGCTCTACCCACTATGGGTGGCACCAGTCCCTGGGCAGCAGATTCTGGACAATATAAAGTAGAGAAAGTTAACTGAGAGGAACCATGCTTTCACCATTCTTTGCTTCTTGACTGTAAATGGAAAGTGACAAACTCCCTGAAGTTACTGCTGATGGAACTTCCACCATGCCACAATAACTCTAACCAGGAATTGGGGTTAAATAAACCCTTTCTTTCTTATGTTGCTTTTGTCACAGCAAAAGAATAAGAAACTAACATAATATGCTGTGTACAGGTCATGTCTGTTCTGAATGCTAAATTCCTCATGTTTTGAGTCTTTGTCTAAGTTTGAGAATATTTCTGTTATAATTTTATTAAATTTCTATGCCTTTAGACTTCATCTCTGGATTATTAGATTTGTGTTTTTGAAAAAATGCTATAGTTCTTGGATGTTCTGGTCCTGCTCATCTTTGTTCTTTATATGTGTCTAAATGTATTATTGTCTCAACTTGTCTCCTATCTTTTAAATGAATTCTTCTGCTTATCTTTGTTTGTTGATATTGTATTTCATTTAACCGATTGACGTTATTCCCAACACTTTTATTTGTTTCACTGGTCTCAATTTCCTTGTTGAATTTTATTCTGTATTTTTGAATTCCTTGTTTAAATGCTATTATATCTATTTGATTGACTCTCATCTAGGTTCTGGTTGATTTTGTTACCTCCATCCATGTGTTTATTTGTGTCCTTTATGTGCCTATTTATTTCTTTTAGAGTAGGACTCTGAAATCTTCTTTCTGGGATTCAAGTTATTGCATTATCATTGATTTCTGGTGTTGAGGAGCTTTGAATTTACACAAGTGCCACAGTGGCTTGCTTTACCCAAAGCTTTTGTCTTTCTTTGTTATGTTTTGCATGTTTTTGAAGATGTATGTGTCCTCCTGTTTTCATTTTGCACTGTTTCCAACTATTTTAATTTGTTTCATTTTATGAGTCTTTTTATTGAGTTAGATTCACTTAGATTTAGAGGGGAAGACAACTGTAGTTACATTCAGTGATCTGATGGAAGGGTAATCACAAAAGCCTATTCAGTTGAGAAACATGATAAAGAAAATAACTGCCCTGACAAAGCGTAAAAAGAGGATTAAAATCAAAAACAAGAAATAATAGTGTCATAGAAGATGGATAATCTCAGGAATTATTTTTTCCTAGATGTGATGATATGGTTTCTCTCTTGCCCCTGGCTATCTTTTGAGGCAATCTTTTCAGAAGGAGATGTTGTTAATTTTAGTATCCAAAGGAGTTAAGTCTGTAGGTCTTTGAGACTACTGAGAGTACTTTCTGAATCAGACTCTACTTTCTGTCTCAATTGCCTAGTCTGAGAACCCCTGCTTGCCAGTTACAACTTAGCCTCTGTTTTAGAGACCAAAAGATTTTCTTAACTGAGGCTCTGAGTGTCTGTGGAAGGTCTGGCCACATGATTTACCTTGATTGTTCTGGATAATCATGCTTATGGGAGCTCCCTTTTCTGTACCCTTTTCATGCCCTCTTCATGCCCTCATGTTGTTACTCCTCCAGACAACACTGAGGGTCCTTCTCAGGCTATTCAATGGAGGGCTCGGATGGAGAATCTCAGCCTCAGGCTCCTGTATTACACTTCTTCCTCTGAACACACTTGCTGTTCCAGCCAACCTCTCTGTCCATTTCTGCTCTTGTTTTTGTCTCTGTAACTTGCTCAATCTCCAGCTTATTCTTCTTGTGCTGGGCTGTATACTAGAACATAGAAGGTACAGTATAACGTCTTTGCTGGGTCACAAAAAGTCATCTTCTAATCCACAATCTTACCCAGAAGTTAAAGATTTTATTTCTTTCAGTTTGTTTGACTCAAGATTTCTTTTCTGTAGCATCTAAGAAAAAAAAATACCTGGTAATAGTGGTAATGACAGGAAGGATGTAAGGGATGGTGAAGGTATGATTCTTTGGAGGAATCCAGTCTAGCAATGTGACAATAGTCCCCTTTGAAAGTATACTGAGAGAAGTAACAGCCATTTTTAGGTATTAATATTGACTAAATGACTACTGAATATGCTATTTAATAAGGATATAATATAGATCTAAGGATCATTATATCTTTACTTGCATATATAGTTAGTTAGTCAGATTGTTAGTGTGTTTGTGGAGACTCGGTGTTGATGTCCAGTATCTTCTCAATTGTTATTCATCTTTTTGTTTTGAGGAAGGCTCTCTCCCTGAATCTGGAGCTCATTAATTCATAAAACAGCCGTTGAGTAAGCTGTAGGGATTCTTATCATTTTTTTCCCTAGGGATAGAATTATAGGTGGGCGCCACTGCTCCTAGCTTTTTACATGTTGGGGATTCAGCTCCTTATTCTGTGTAGCAAGCATGTTACCAATTTAACCTCCTCCCAAATGGATATATTTATTTTCAATAAACTCTCCAATTTCTGGGTAGTTTGAGTTAGTTCCAACAAATTCTGAGTCAAGAAAAGATTCTCTTATTTAATGCTAATCTGGTGCTTATAAAATACAATTGTTAAAATGCTATAGAAGGAAATACCACTCAGTAAGTTGATAAGTTGAAGGAAATAAAAAATTACTAATTAATGAGTTAGATTCAGTATCTATGATGTTGTGAAATGTTGTGCTCATCTGTTGTGAATTCATAGTAGAATCATAAGCTAAGTGGTTTCCTGCTGTGAAATGATAAAATGTGTGAAATTAAAGTACAGATAGGAAAAAAATCAACACTTAGAAGTTAATATTGTAAATGTGATAATTAATTAATGCAGATCATGTCACCCACATGTTATGACTTATTTGATGGATAATACTGTGATCAATGCCTTTGACCATAGGTTTTCTCCAACCTTGAGATAAGTTTCTTGCTGTGTGACACATCTTTGAGATGCATTTCTCACCAGTCTTTCTGCTTGAGGATGCCAGGCATTCATGGAAGAAGGGTTGAGGCTCCAATGTCCTTACATATACTTGTCATATGATTTCCCTTTTCTGTGTGCAGAGATGGCATTGTAGGGTCTGAGGTAATAGTCGAATCAACACATATGATTGTTCAGGGTCAGTAACTTCAAGGATCTTGTTTTTACACCTCTCAGGCTAGGTTATAGATGCATTCTCACATCTGTCTTCTCAAGTGCTTTTTTGTTAGTGATTTTGGCATCTGTTATTTTTAGGATATCGTTTCTTACCTGCTCACTGCCTGCTACACAGCTGTTTGTACTTAATTCAATGATAAAGGGACCCATTTATCATCTTCCAATAACTAGCAGGTGTCTCAAATCAAATAGAAACCCTAAAGATAATTGTTTCTTAAAAACAGGCTTTAATAGCTTCCATGCTTCCAGTACTATGTCAACTGTCAAGGAGGGGAACTAAGTAAACAGTTCCACATAGCTGCAATTATCTGCAAGGAAAGATGTACATAGAGGTGCAATAAGTGACATTGGCAAGTTGGTGGCAACAAACAGCAGTCTAAATTGAACTTATGGACAACAGGAGAGAAATCATGCTTGATTCTGGAAGGCTATCCAGTTTTTAGGGACTATTGAAGTCAGGGACCTTAGAAAAGAACCTATTACCTTTACTTTGATAAACTAGCATCATTACTATATTCTGAATTTTATCCTTACAGATGAGTGTAGCCACCGTCCCACATCAAAGAAGGTTCTCTTTATAGCAAATGGAGACCATCACAAAAAAACATGGCTTGACATAATATGGAAATCAATAGATCACGGGATACCCATCCTCGATGGATATATCTATATCAGAGCTCCTGCATCCATGGCTCAGGAACCACTGAGGAAGAAGGGCTGGAAAGATTGTAAGAGTAAGAATATCAGGAATTCTGCTGTAAAGCTGTATCTTCTAGAAATGGGTGTATAAATAAGACCAGACAATGGTCATGTTAACTTTGTTTTGTTTTTTATTTTTATTTTTGTTTTGTTTTTGTTTTGTTTTGTTTGTTTGTTTGTTTGTTTTTTGAGACAGGATTTCTCTGTATAGCCCTGACTGTCCTGGAACTCACTCTGCAGACCAGGCTGGCCTCGAACTCAGAAATCCACCTGCCTCTGCCTTCCAAGTGCTGGGATTAAAGGCATGCGCCACAACTGCCCGGCAACATGTTAACTTTAAAGGAGGAAAATTTTGTGGGGGTCCCACCTTTAGACAAAGAACTACAGATAACCATGACTGCTGATGAAAATTCTTTATGTAACAAAGTTAAGCTTTGGAATAGATGTATTTTATAGTTCCATGAACTGTGGATTTTCAACCTTTATTTGCTTTTGGTAACTGTTTGGATCATTGGTAACACAGTATTCACTGCATCACTCCTGACATAGCACAAAGTCACCAACAAAGATATAATCTGGCAATGGCACATCCACTTAAGAGAAATCTGCTTTGAGGTTAATATTTTGCCACACATTGCTTGCCAGTGACACTGCTTTCAAGGTCACACTCAGTCCTCTTTATAGGAATTCCACACAGTGACTGACAATACCCAACTATCTTCCATTTTCTTGCTCCATATTTCATTTTAAAGTCTTTTTCTTTCCTAAAAAGAAATCACTTTCTTTGGCTTCAGGTTCAGCTTGTCTCCTCTGAGGGGTCGTCTGCATCTTGATGGCATTTCTGTATTTCTTACCAGTCATCTAGTTTCTTCCCAACACTTCATTCCAGGAAAGGGTCATTGCAGGATGAAGAAGAGCATAGAGATGAATGAGAAAGGCACTCGAGTCTTCAGGCTGGATCCAGGGCTGTTCCCAGATACACACCAGGTTGGAGCACAAATCTTCTGAGTCATTTTTCGCTTCTCCGATGACCATCTGTTTCAGTGTGTTGGGGCTAACATAACAAGATCTCAGATGCTTGGTGCTTAAACCACAGGCTTTTTTTCTCCCACCTCTGGAGGCTAGGGATTTCAAGCTAGCAGGAGATATTTATAATGAACCCTCTTCTTTTGGCTTGTAGGCAGCAGCCAACTTTGTGTGTATACACAACTTACTCATCTGAGTGCATGAAACCGTGTTTGTTTTATTATTAATGAGACCCCTGTGTATTACCTCCTTGCATTAAAGTTCCCTACAAATCCAGATATATCCTCTCAATGGTCAGTTCTACAACATATGAATATGGACGACAAAAATGTTCAGTCTGAAAAACAATTGTTTGCATGAGAAACTTTTACAGATTACTGAAGGAGCTAAAGCTGAGCTCTGACTGCTGACCAGAGACTTAGGCAGGGTGGAGAAGAGGATTGATTGATATTTAGTGGGACTTGTACCATCGAAGAGGTGACCAGGATGCCATCAAAACAGTCAATCCACACTCATTGTCCTTTTGATCCCCTTTGTAAAATCTGGTCAGTCTAAAGTAAAAAAACTAAATAAATAAATCCAAAGAACATGCAGATTCCCATCAGAAAAGGTTCATAACTCATTCTGTCTCTAAAGACAAACTACAAATAGGTCCTTGAAAACTGATGGTGCAGACAGAAGCTAGTGAGGACAGGAGCTGTTTCCTTTGTCATCCATGTCTTCTGACCCTTCTCCACATTCTGTATTCCTCTTATTCTGCCTATTTTTCTTTTCTTTATTTCTTGGTTTTGGTCCTGCCATGTCTCAATTTTCCTGGAAGTTTCCTTATTAAATGTCATTGCTTATTTGAATCATGAGTCACAGTGACAGATCTAGAATATTAAAATAAAAACTATTTGGTTTTCTAACAGCTGCCCCTTTCCCTCAGTGGACACGTCTGCAGGCTTCTAGCACTAAATGCATCCCACCAAACACTCTTTCTATCTCAAAATATTGCCTGCATTTGTTAGGTTGGAGAAAGACACTGCTTTCCCAGAGCTAATGACAGAAGCTTTCTCTTCACATCTCTCTCAACTCTAACACCTAATTTCTCCAGTTTCTCATTAAATCACATCAGCTTTAGATCCAAAAGGTCTTCCCTTTCTCACGAGACCTTTGCACCAACCATCTACTCCGTATGTTCAGTTCTCTGTTCCCTGATCAATGTAATAGCATGCTCTCTGAATTCTCTCCATCTTGTCTTCTCTGTTTTTGACTCATCTTCAACAATTTTCATATTACATCATTACAAAGGTAATCAACATGTCTTTGTTTAAAAAAAAAATCTCTTCTGCTTTCCTTGTACATGTTTAATTCATTTTCTAGCACCTGCTAAAGTTTTGTTTTTTATTGATTTCACTGGAGTTTGAATGTCCTTTTTTATTGGGATTTGGAAAGAACAGCTGAGACTACCACTGAATACGTGACTCAATATGTGACTCATATATTTCCAAAGATGAGTCCTGTTTCTGTGATGCAAATGGCAAGGAAGGAATACTCAGAAAAAGAGGATATATTGCTTAAATCCAGGATGACCGAGTCATGTTGACCTCTGAACAGGATATAGTATCCACACATATGTGTATAATGGGGACACTTGAAATCAGAGGCTCCTTCCTGCCTTCTCGTGCTGAGAAATTATTTTTGGTTTCTAATAAGTCAGGTAGATCTAGAAGGATAGCTTAAAAAGTTTAAGATCTGCATTTATCTGATTATTATGGACAGTAGGCATAGTTTCCAGTATAATTGGAAACTGTAACCTTTTCTGAATGGCCTATTAATATATTTAGCCTTTCCCCCTCTCTGTCTTTTAAAAACCTGTGACTTTGAACTGAGAGAATTTCAGACCTATGGATGATATTTGTGTGACTTCCCTAGAGATGGAGTTTTATCACTTGGTTAAAATGGTGCTTGCAGTTTTCTCCATAGAAAATTACCATTCTCCCTTCTGAAATGAGTACTCTGAGGGGAAATACCTTGGAGTATGCAATTGTGTTTATTTTTAAACCTTTGCTTACTACTTTTTAGCATTCACCAGGGCATCTTGCCTGTAGTGATTATTAATGTGTGTTCTAGTTTGATCTAGTTCCCTTATTCTTTCTACATTCTTTACACTCCTTATCTATGGAAGGAATATTGATTTTTGCATGTATTTATTTATTCCACAATTTACTTTTATAAGTGTATAGACACAGATTTTTTTTTCTTTTTTGAAGTTGAAATCTAGTTACATCATTTCTCCTCTTCTTTTTACTCACTCAAACCCTTCACATATACCCTCTCTTCATCTCTTACATTCATAGCCTCTTATATAATTGTTCAGTATATATGTTTATTATGTATATGAAATACATACATTCCTGAAAATATACATTCAATCTTCTCAGTTTGTATAACTCATATCCTATCACTGGATAACTAGTTGGGAGGTTTTTCACTGGGGAAGACTTGTCTTCTCCACAATCAGCATTATGTAGTTGCCCATAGCTCTTTGACTATAGTTGGAGCCTTGTAAGGTTTTTCTTTTCATGTTAGTCTGTCTATTAGTGTCATTCTTGCTCCAGTTTTGTGTAGGCACACATGTTGATGCATCTTCACGAGTGTAGCTTCCCTGACATTTCTGGGAGAAACACTTTCACAGTGGCTTCCTTTTTTGGTTTTATAATCTTTTTTCTCCCTCTTCCACTCTGTTCTCTTAGCCTTAGGATCAGGAGTTGTGTCATAGGTATATCAGCTAGGGACAAATACCCCATGATTACTTGCTGTCTGATTACTTACTTGCATCTTGCTTGGTTGTAATGGTCTCTGTCTGTTGCAAAGAGAAATATATTTAATGAAGGGGGAGAACTGCACTTATTTGTCAGTATAAGAATATGGAGGTGCACACCTTTAATCCCAGTACTTGGGAGGCAGAGGCAGGAGGATTTCTGAGTTCGAGGCCGGCCTGGTCTACAGAATGAGTTCCAGGACAGCCAGGGCTACACAGAGAAACCTTGTCTCAAGAAAACAAAACAAAACAAAACAAAAGAATATGTATTTATCGTGTAGTTATATTTATAGTGCAGAATTATGCTGGTTTAGTAAAATGATGGTTATAGGTCATCCTCCAAGATCCATGACCTCACCAGGCCTGGGTAGCTATATATATATCCAGTACCAAGCATGATATTTGATTGGGCCTTAAGTCCAATTAGAGAGCAGTTTGTTACTATGAAAATGTGTATGCTACTATTTTGACCTTAGGGTTATTGTGTCATGCTGACAATGTTCCCAATAAGAGTCATAAACTATCATTTACCCCAGTACTTGCCATGAGAAAGTTCTCTTCTGAGGGGTTTGTCAGGGGAGTCCAAGAGACTCCTAAAACATCATCAGTATTTGTTGTTGCCCTTGGTTGCCTCTCAGAAGTTTAAAGCAAGTCACTTTTGCTGAAGACTACAGATTGAATCCAAAAATTCAAGATCCGACACCCTACACCCTGAAGACTAGCTTTCATGGTTCAAGAAGGAGCCACACAAGCTTCCAAGAAAGGAAAGCAGACAGCAGTTATGCCTGGGTATTGCACCTACGAGCTCCTCACAGAAATTTACTTTCTTTGAATTATATTTTTGCAGTGTCAATGAGACAAGTAGAAAAAGTGACAAGGGGATGGAAGGAAAATGCAATGTGGCCTTTTGACTGGTTAACTGTAAGAAACAAACTTTCAATAGCTTTGTTGTAAGGGACTAGATTAGGTCACCAGGAAAGGATGATTAGAGACTGGGACTTGCTCCTCATGACTAGACCAATGGGGATTTGAGATGGTCACACCCTGAAGACATAATGTGTGCTATTACTAAATAAAAAAGTCTTTATTCATAAAATGCCCTTGAAAATACTCCAGAACAACTCAGATGTCAACCTGTCAGCAGAGCCAGAACATTCATAATGCATTTCACTCCCAGTGTATTTTCAAAGAGAGATCCACACACACCTCTAGAATTGCTCTTGGTTAACCTTAAAAAATCACCAATTTGGGAGATTTTAGAGCTGAGAAGCATGTTACTACTGCCCCACAAGATTTTCTCTAAGACAAGACTTTGGGCATGTGGGTTATGATAATAGACCTCTAGATTGCTCTGTATTAACTTCAAGGGTGTTTTATTCCCCCAAACACTGGCTTTACTAGAGTCTAAAGGATGGATGATGAACTTGGGATAAAAGGCTTATTTGTTGCCTTTGCTTTCTTCATGTTTGGTTAGAGTCCATGTAGGTTTGTATGTAAACATATCGATCATCTGAAATGTTTTCTCTATGACTATCATCACACTTTGTCAACATGACCTTTGTCATTGGTATGTGCTTCTTCTATTTAAGCTTTCTCTCTCACACATAGTTCCTCAGCCTTATGCTAAGGCCTAGAGAAAACCAGAAGGCCTGGGATTTCTTGAAAACAGATGAGTGTTTCATTTAATATACAGTCTTTAAATATATTTTAAATACTGTATTGGCTGGTTTTGTTTCAACTTGACACAAGCTAGAGTCATCACAGAGGAAGGGGCTTCAGTTGAGGAAATGCCTCCATGAGATCCAGCTGTAAAGCATTTTCTCAATTAGTGATCAATGGGAGAGGGTACAGTACAGTGTGAGTGAGGCCACCTCTGGGTTGGTGGTCCTGAGTTTTATCAGAAAATAGGCTAAGTAAGTCATGATGAGCAAGCCAGTAAGCAGCATACCTTCATGGCCTCTGCATCAGCTCCTGTCTCCAGGATCCTGCCCTGTTTGAGTTCCTGTCTTGACTTCCTTCAATAATGAACAGCCATATGGAAGTATAAGCCAAATAAACTCTTTCCTCCCCAAGTTGCTTCTTGGTCATGGTGTTGTGTCTCAGTAATAGAAACCATAATTAAGATAACTACTCAGTTTTGATAAATTTTTATGTAAAGGAGATACTAATGATTTCTTGACTATGTAGTTTGTTCATTCTCTTATTATTGTCCTTCATTCTCTGAAAGTTTTAGTTTCCATGAAGTCTAATTTGTTAATTTACCTTTACTAGATTGTGCTTTCAGTGTCAAGTAGGTTCATAGTCTTTTTTTCTATCTTATTCTTTCTTCTTCTATCTCATTCTGCTTTTAATTTTATTCCTTGAACAGTTTTATAATTCTATCTGAATGTACCTAATTTTGTATTTTCAGTGGTCTCTAGGGATGAAATTGTTTCTAGGTACTTCAACAGTGTATTTACAATTAGTATTAAAACATTTCCCATAGCTATAAAAATCTTGCAACTTCTACTGATATACTCCTTGTCAGCTTTCTACAATAACACACTGAGAAGGCATTTGAACACCATAAAGAAATATAATCTGTGTTATAAATATATGTTCTAAATCTGGAGTCTATGTTCTTTAGAATCTAAATAATAAATATATATTTTAGGGAAATTAAAAACAAATATGACTGTATATCAATAGATATTTACAATTTAAGATGTTGCCACTTCTTTCTGAGGACTTGGCTGTCGGGCTGTGATTGGAAGTCTGTTTTCTGGTAGAGCTAAGGTTTGAATGCTGCAGGCCCAATAGGCTATCTTCAGCCTATAAGGGATGGCAGCCATTTGCCCAAGCTCCTAGAATATAGCTTCTAACACGAGACTACATCTCTCCATAGGTCTGTGATATTTGGTCACATAAAAAAGGGTCATGCCCTCAAGCCCCATCTCAGGTAGAGGCAGGGCCAAGCAGTCCCAAGCCATCCCCATGTTAATGAAATACCTAGAGACTTAGCCATGCCCCTTCCCAGTTACTATTTCTACCTCTCACCTCCTGGAGGTCTCTGGGTATAATCTCATCGATGCCATTCACCACAATGTCAATAAACTCCTTAGAATTATGGACTGTCTCTATTCATCTTGATCTGCAGAGGGAAGCAAGGGATCTGGCCTTCAATTAAGGAACCCTGTATAATCTCTTGCCAAGGACATCTCAGTGCTTCCAGACTGCACCTATTTACTCAAGCCAAAGCAGCTAGCCGGTATCCAAGCCGCCAACCAGTCCCACGGTGGGTCTCCAGCTGCGTTCTGCTGGCCCCATCTGTTCCCAGCTCTCCTTGGCATCCGGCAGCGTCTGCAATGTCCAGAGCCTGGGAAATCCAGAGCCAGATGGCATTCCCCAGGAATGGCCCCCTCTTCTACCCACAGTCTGTGTCTCTGCAGAGACCTCTCACACAGCCTGACCAGCCTGGAGGACTGTAGAGGAGCGTAAGGCCACTTCCCGCGTGTCCCATCCCTCCCAGAGCCAAAGCACCCAGGGCATACACACCGGGCTTCACTCCACTCCACGCTATTTGTTCCCACACTTGATTGTCACTCTAGTGTATTTCTATTATGTTTGAAGCTCTCCTATAACATTTCTGAGTATAGACTTCCTGGAAGCAAACTCACTTAGCTCTGTTTGCTAGAATAATATTTTGTTTTACCTAGTTTGCCTTCACTTTTCGAAGGCTTTTTTCCCCCTGAAGATGAGATTCAGAGTGTATCTTTTTAATTCAGGAAATCAGACATATCCTCAGTGTCTCACCTCACTTCCAGGGTTTCTGATTTGCTCTTTTCCTTATAACATGTCATTTATTTCTCATAATGTTACAATGATCCCACATCATTTTTGGTTATTAGCTACATGTGCATGATTTTTATTGGCATATTTTTCTTCCTATTTATCACTTTAAGGTTTTTGAAGCTAGTTAAATTTGCAAGTTATTTTCTTGCATTGGATGCAGACATTTGCAGACACTATTTCTTCCACTTCCCTATGCTCATTTTTACTCTTATTCTTTAAGAATTCCAGTAATAGCCATGCTCAGAACTTTTGATACTTTCTCACTTTGATTCTATGCTTCTGAAAAAAGCTATTTTTCTGTCTTTTCTACATAGTGGTACTTTCACCAACATATTTTCAAATTTATTAATGATTTTTGTTTATTTCCATATTGATATTTTGGGCTTAATTAGCTGTACTTATAAGTTCTTTATTTTTATTTATTTTTGATACTTTATTTACATTTCAATGTTTCCCCCTTTCCAGGTCTCCCCTTTGGAAACCCCCTATCCCCTCCCCCTCCCCCTGCCTCTTTCTTCTAATTTCTGTTTTCTTCATCCACACTGGCTTTTTCTTGGTTTCTCTTTTCTTTCTTTGAAATTGAAAGTAGATTTTTTTCATGCAATATATTAATTATGGTACCTTTTCCCACTTGCTATCTCTTTCCAGTTCTTCCCTACCTCCCTTCCCATCTGGATCCACCTACTTTGTTTGTATCAGCTTAAAAAACAAACAAATAAACCAAAACAGGAATCTAGGTATAAGATTAAATTAAAATATACTATGATAAAACAAAAACAGATGAATCCTAATAGGACAAAACAAACAAACAGAAGGAAGATGACCAAAGAAAAATCACAAGAACCACATAAAGATGCAGGAAAACATGCATTCTCACCCAGAGGTATCCCATTAAAGCATAAAACCAAAGGCAATACTATATACACAAAGGACATACAAGGTAAAATGAAAGGAGAAAACAAGAAAAATATCCCTACACAACAATTTGAAACAATAACCTCCAAGGATGCTGTTGAGTTCTTTTTCTGTTGCCCATTCACTGCTGGGCATGCAGCCTACCCTTAAGAGTCAGTTTTGCTGGTTTCTCCAGTGAGAATTCCTTGTAGAAAATATTTTTTTTTTATTTGCAAGTGGTTATCAATTGGAACTAGCTTCTGGAATAGGTATGGAGCATGTGTCCATTTCTCCTGTCAACCATAGGACACCATCTGGTGGATACCTATGGCTGGCCCCGAGGATGCTGCCGCAGTCTCTCTGAGTTGACTTGTGTGTCAGTCCTGTTGTGTTTAGATGGCCTTCTCTCCTTGGTGTTGCCCATCCACTTTGGATATTACACTTTACCACCACATCCTCTACAGGGTTGCCTGAGCTCTGAGAGGAAGCATTTGATGGAGATATCCTGTTTAAGGTTGAGTATTCAAAGGATTCTCATTCTGTGCGTGCTGTCTAGCTGTGAATCTCTGTATTTGTTTCCGTCTGCTGCAGGAGGAAGCGTCTCTGATGACGGCTGAGAAAGATACACATATAAAAGTATAGCATAATGCCATTACAAGTCATTTTATTGCTAAATTTCTTTAGTAGGACAGTAGTTCTTGGTTTTCTACTAAGTCCTGGAACTATCTAAATTCAAGTTCTTGGTTACTTAAGCAGCATCTACATAAGTTCTATCTCATGGAGTGGACTGTAGGCTTATATTTTTCAAATCCTAGTTTAATAAGGGTACTTGAACACTTTAAATTTAACCTCCTGTCTAGGCCATCACCAAGCAGAGGGAGTGGAAAGGAAAAGTTAAGAGGGCAAAGGAGGATGTGCACCTGTTTAGAAATGCAAGATATCAGCAGTTTTGTTCACAGGAATCATCAGCAGTGGTTTGATCTACTAACAAAAACCATTTAGAAACCAGTAATAGCCAGAAACTGGAAACAACCCAGATGTCCCTCCACAGAGGAATGGATACAGAAAATGTGGTACATTTACACAATGGAATACTACTCAGCTATTAAAAACAATGACTTCATGAAATTCACAGGCAAATGGGTGGAACTTGAAAATATCATCCTGAACGAGGTAATGCAGTCACAAAAGAACACACATGGTATGTACTCACTAATAAGTGGTTATTAGCCCAAAAGTTCGGAATACCCAAGAGTCACTTGGCAGCAACAGTAGGGTTGAGTGTGAGGTCCCAGATGGAGGAGTTGGAGAAGGGACTGAAGGAGGTAAGGAAGTTGACAGCCCCATGGAGAGAGCAACAGTGTCAGCTGGCCTGACCTCCTGATTCTCCCGGGTACTGGATCACCAACCAAAGAATACACATGGAAGGACCCATGGTGCTGGCCACATATGTGACAGAGGAGGGTCTTGTTAGCCATCTGGGGGAGGAGAGACCCTTGGGCCAGAGAGTGTTAGATGCCCCAATATAGGAGAATGCCAAGGAAGGAAACCGAGAGTGGGTGGGTGGGAGAATACTCCCATAGAGGCAGGGGAAGGGGGGATGGAATAGGGAGGTTCCAAAGGGGAGATCTGGAAAGGGGGAAACATTTGAAATGTAAATAAAGTATAAAAAATTAAAATCAATCAAACAAAAAACAAAACAAACAAACAAACAAAAAAGAAATCAGCAATGACAGTTCAGTCCAGAAGAAACTGCGAGGCTCTGTCAACTGGCTAGAGTCTGCAGAAGCAGCAGAAAGCTACCTCTACACTACCACCAGAAGTTCTTTAGTGCACTTCTCTTTATGAAATCATGACAAATGATGATCAGTAAAGAAGACAAGGCAAACCAATGCCACAGGGTTGTCAGCAAAGCCCAACATCAGCAAAGCCCAGTGAAAAACAGCAAAGATGCCCCACAGGGTTGTCCACTATCTCTTGGGTTATATTTATACCCTTTCCAAATATCACAAGCATCTGCTCTAGCAAAACATCATACGTCCTTTTTCCAGGCATCTTCCAGAAAAACACATCTGTTCTCAGCAAAATATTCTCCCATGTGTCTGCTTCAACAAAAATATTCTCTCATAAGACAGTTTCCAGAAAAACACCACATGATACAACTGAGTCTCCAAAGAAACCAGAGATTTCCACTTCAATGGGCCTTAAACCAAATTATATATGGTTGGTTTTCTCCCATAAGCTTTGTGCTATCATTGCACTAGGAAATCTTCTAGGTGACACACATTTGTAGATTAAAGGGTTTATAACTGGGCTGGTGTTTACCTTTCTCCTTTAGTAGCATTCATGGTACTTTCTGGTACCAAGAACTCTAAACCATAGGGGTGAAGTCTCTACATAGGCACAAGCTTGATTTCTCTGTTTTGAATGAGCTGTGTAGGTATTGTCTTCAGCAATAGGGCCTTGCTGACAGTTTGTGGGGAGCAACCTGTAAGCCTTGTCAATAGCTAGGGTTGTTTCAATGAGATGTAAACCAATACCAGTACTGGAAGTTTCATTTGGTGATGAGATAGTTTCAGTTGATGTTTATGTCCCTTATTAACTTGGCATTTTCATTTAGGTTGTGTTCATATATTCAATATATATATATATACACACACACATACACATACACACATTCACACTTCTACTGTTGAGGTTTCATCTTTTGCTGTGTATTGTAATGCTAAGTGGGGCTGGAAGACCTTGCTGCACCAGGAAAGAGAGAATATTCGTGTTGACCCAAGTGAACTATGTGACCTTGCCCTTAGTTAGTTATTTCTTATTGCTGAATAAAGATGCCAACAGCCAATAGCTGGGTAGAAGAGACATAGGCAGAGTTCCCAGGCTTTTGTGGATTGGAGAACCAAAAGAGGGAGAAGAAGGTAAATGGAGGAGCAGTTGCCTTGGGTTAGGTGAGTCATGAAAATGTGACCCAAAGGTCTGACCAATTGGAGTTAAGAGCAGCCTAGATGAAACCTAGTGAGCAATATCTTAGGGTTACTGATACGAAATAGATTTTAATAGCATAGAAGGTAGATATCTGCCCAGCTCTAGTGCTGATTAAGGGTTATTGCAAATATAAAGGTTGTGTATATCTTTTATCCAGGAACTAAATGGTCAAAGGCAGGGTAGAAACCCCAGGTTGGGATTATATAAATTCTAAAACATTTTACCATATTAGATTTTCAAACGATCTGCACCCCTTCTTCCCTCCCCCTCCCTGTTTGATCCTCCCATTCCAGTCCCACATCTCTCATCTTTAGTAAACTATCTACTCTATTTCTCCTACCTAAATATATGAATCCCTTCCTACTAAACCATCACTCTGTCCCTGATCTTGTTGGTCTATGGATTGTAGCTTCTTTTTATTGAGTTAACATCTAACATCCTCATAATAAATACCATATATGTCTTTCTGGGTCTGGGTTTACATCGCTCATGATGATTTTTTTTCTCGCTAAATCCATTTATATGCAGATTTTTAAAAAATGTTCAAGTAATATTCATTGTGTAAGTGTACCACATTTTAACTATTCATCTATTGACGGACATCTAGGTTGTTTTCAACTTCTGCCTATTATAAAGAGAATAACAGTGAAAGTGACTGATCTGTAGTAGGATGAAGTATCCATTGAACATATGCCCAAGAGTACTACAGCAGCATGTTGACTTTGAGCGATTCTCATCTTTCTGAGGAACTGCTACAGTGATTTCCATAGTTGGTGTATAAGTTTGCACTTCCACGAGCAATGGATGCCTGCTCCCTTACTCCACATCCTTGCTAGCATGAGCTATCATTTGTGTTATTGACTTAGCCATTCTAATGTGTATAAGATGAAATGCCAGGTGGTTTTGATTTGTGTTTCCCTGTTGGCTGAGAATATTAAGCATATATTTAAGTGGTTCTCAGTCATTTGCTTTCTTTTTTGAGAATATTTTGTTTAGATACATACCCCATTTTTAATAGGCTTACTTGTTTGTTTTTTTATTATACTTTATTTTTTATTATTTAAAAACAGTTTTTAAATTTAAATATATTTTGATCATATTCTTCCGAACTGTCAAGTCCTTTAAGGTCTTCTTCCTGTCCCTAACCCTGCCCCCAACTTTTTAAAAAATCAAACAAAAATCTCCCAAAGCAAGAAACTATAACAAAAACATGCTGCAAAAGAAAATAAGCAAACAAAAGCCAAACAAAAATACAAATAAAACCCAGCAAAACACCAAACTGTAGCCAAAGCAAAGTGTACACGCACGCTCGCGTGCGCGCACGCGCACGCACACACACACACACACACACACACACACAATGGAGTTTATTATATGTTGGTAAACTACTTTTGAACTTGAGGACTTCCATGGAGTGATTTTATACCCAGTGCTACTCTATTGAAGAAAGCCGATTTCTCCTATTCTAGTAGGTGTTAGCATTTACCCTCATGGCTAGGTATTCATTCATTTATCCATTCAGTCATCCATCTATTCATCCATCCATCCATCCATTCATTTAAAAACATAATATAACAAAATGAAATATAAGATAAAACAAAAACTATCATTTTGGAACTGAACAAGATAAACAAGCTAAACTAAGTAAAGAAACCAAGACAAGATACAAGAGTCAGAGACCCACTTATTTATTCACCCAGGAGTCCCATGAACAGTATTAAACTGGAAGCCAAAATATATATGTGGAGTACCTGATGCAGATCTGTGCAGGTCCTGTGCACAAATTGAAGATGTATTTGTTTGTTTTCCTTTTAGAGCCGCTAACGTATTCATAAATGTTACGTTAGAGTCCCTGCCTTGTACTTCAATCTTGATGCATTTATCAGAACCTTGTGCTGTTGAGTTGCTGAGCTCTAGTTGAGACATGTTGTCCTGATTGTTATTGATTTTGTTTTTATACTAGCATCTAGTCATCTAGTTTGGGGATGATTATAGTTCTGGGTCCTGATATTTGATCTTACTTTTATTGGGTTGATGTTTTGTTCCTTGGTTTCTTTGGCTTTTGTGGTTCTCACGAGGTTGTGGTGGTTGTAGATTTCTTAGTGGGGAATGCTTCTGGGAACCTGTTAGGTGTGGGCAGGCTTTAGGTAGAAAGGGTTTCTAGGTATTAGAAACTGACACTTATGAATGTCCATGAGCTAGAAAGGAGAATTGAGGGGTTCAGAACTAAGGAAAGTTGCATATGTCATCAGGATGGGCTTACTTCCTGGGAATGGGGCAGAGAGTGAAGAGAGGCCATATCAGGTGATCTCTAAAGAGTTGGGAGATTGGGTTTTGAAGAGAAGAGGAAAATGAAGACATGAAGACCACTTTCCTGTTTCCCTGGCCTACTTGCTTCTTTAGGAGACATAGCTTGGGAGTTCACAGGGGATGGCTGTGGGATCTGGGTCTGTGTGTTTCTGTCTTTCTAGTTTTTTATTCTTTTTCAGAATAATTTTCTTCACCCCACTGGACAATAGTAGAAAAACAGTTCACAAGTTCTTGCTTGTTATTCCAAGAACTGGAGACACTCAAGACTGGACTCTTATCTTTCCCCTTAAGAATAAGTAGAATTTTCTTTGCTCTTTGTCTATTGAATAATTTTAAATGAAATCTTAAGCACTGTTTTTACATTCATGATTTTGTTCCATATCTGTGAATATTATTCATGTTCTCCTTTACAATTTTTGAGAACATCATACATGAGTACTGTAGTTACATACTTTCTAGTCCTCACTCTCCTCACATGTCCCCTTCCTTTTTAAATAATTGAACTCCTTTTATTATAATTGTTACACATATGTGTACATACATATATACATATATACATACATATGTACATTTTACAATCTGCTGAGTCTGTTTAGTGTTGCTCATATGTATTTGTGCTTTGAGCAGACTACTTAGATTATGTAACTTATAGGACTTTCGTCCTTGGAGAAGACTTATTTTCCTCCTCTTGGAAGCCATTTATTGATGTAGCTCTTCATCTAGGTATGGGGCCATACTTATGAAACCTATGCCTTCCATGAACTTTTGTAATTTCAGTTGTTATTGTTATTATTCAGGCCTTATTTAGATGACCTTATTGTTGAGATTTTATGATTGTAGGTTCCCTTTTATGTATAGAAAACACAACCTCCAAGCAGACCCTCTGCCTTCACCCTCTGGCTCTTACAATCTTTCTACTCACTATTCCATGAACCTTAGATCTAGTTGTGTTACAGATGTATCAACTGTGGTTGGGCACCTCACCACCAGTTGTCTGCATTTTGAGGGTTGTGAATTTAAAAATATCTTCTTTGGTGGGAGGTGAAAACTCCACTTGTTTGTGGCTATAAGACTAAGAATTTAGAATGGAGTTAGAAATTACACTAGCTTAGGAAAGTGGCAGTAAGTAGTAAGAACTACTGTGTGGTCTGTGACCCTATCTGCCATTGACAAGCTAGGTGAACATTACCATGGTAAAATTCTGATCCTGTTGAGTGGTCCGTATGTCTAATTAGGCAGCTATTTGATATCCCTAAGGTATAAGTGCCTCCATCGTGTGCCATTTTATAGTTAAGGTATCTTCTTCTGTTTCCTCTGTCCAAAAAGAAGATCAAATTTTTGCCAGAGTTTGGCCCTCAGTACCATACCACAATTATAATTATACTGATAGCCAAATCTCATAAGGAGGAAACATATCCACTTCTTCCATGTGCTTTTCTCTAAAATCTTTAAAATTGAGATAAAATTAGTGACAAACTTAGAGTTGCTGGATGAGTTAGAAAGCTCAAGAATAGGGAAAAGTCCATAGTTTTTTTAAAAATTTCTTTTATTATTAATCTTTTCTCTGCTTTAAATCTTTTGTTTCAGAATTTGAGACAGTACTGTCCTGGCTGAAGGTCCAAAGGAATAAGATACCTAATATGTCAGATGAGAAAAGGCCATGATTTTTGGGAACAGGCAGGGCTGTGATAACCAAGTGGTGCTGTTTACTGTTGAGTCTCAGACAAGATGAAGAAAGCAGATTTTGGAGATTCTGAAGGAATAAAGAGAGTGGTGAGAGGGTGGAAAAGGTCTACTTGTGGTTTGCTAAGGACTGGCACTTCTCAAGCAATTGCATTGAATGCAGCTATTCTCTCTGCCGGGCAAACAAACCTTTTCTTTGACTGTCTCAGAGCTATGATGAAGTCTCAGGGGTGAGGAAGATAGCAATATGTGAGGGACTGAGTTGTGGCTTTCAATGCTCAAAACCCTACAAGCCAGCAAAGCCTGCAGATAAATGCCCCTGCTCTCAGGTGATCTATTTGTAGATTTAACATCCAAACCTGATGTGGAGGGGTTGAGAGAAGTATTGCTTTCTTTTATGGTGAAGCACCCTCTAAGTGGGTTAGGGAAGGTAGACCAAACCAGAACTGATATAATTTTCTTCTAGCCCTCATCCTGTTTTACTGTACACAGAGCCATCTGGTCACCAGTTTTGTCCCATCAAATTGAAAAGATGCTATCAATTTCTGAAAAAGAAATTGCTGTTGACATTGAGGTCTCTTTTAAAGAATTGTATCCTAACATCCCTTGTAGGACTAACAAACTTCTTATACCAAAATAGTAGACCTGGTTCTTAATAACTCCTAGTATTTATTGAGCATTTTGTAGTTTACAGGTCATATGACTGCCCACATGCAAGCCTCACAATTCCTTTTTATAAATAATTATAAAAATTTAGTACACAAGATCCAGTTTTCAACAAATATTTTCTCAAACTCCTGGTGTCCATAATCAACTACCTCTCACATCTATTTTACTCTAGTTTTTGTTGATATAGTTCCCTGATTCTTTCCAAATTCAAGAGTAACAGGTTTTCTAGTTCAGAAGCATTTGAATGTAACAATAGCCTGAAAACTGATTAAGATCCAGTATCTTAGGGGACAAAGCAAATAAGGAAACAGGGGGCTTTCAAACACTTATCCTAGCTTTTATCTCATATTTTCTATGCTTTAGAATTATCAGTGTTTCTCAAAATTACATGAGGTGATAAGGAGGTGATAAGGGGGCTGCAGATCATGGTGCTCCATGTGAAAATAAGACCTTACACAGAGCTTGGGTGGGAACGACCTTTTATTTCAGCTTCTGAAGGTCACATGTGAAGAAAAGTCATATAAAAATGGTTTCTCTCACTGAGTTTTACTATAATTTTTGTTAATGCATAACAGCCCTACATGCACAAAATGCATTTAGCAAAATGCCACCATGGGTTTCCGAGTTTGTAATACTGAAAATCAGCAATTAAGATCTCTTGTGACTCATAAAATATGCAATAAGGGTTTTCAAGTCAGAGGGAAAAGTTGGAGGAAACATTTGTTCTCTTTGCAGACAAAATATTGCTGGCATTTTTAATAATGATGAAATATAAGATCTCCTTGGGGTGAAACTAAAATCTATTTGCAGTGAAAGAATAGATCCATTTAGTTTGTTTAGGCTTCTTTGTTCATTTTGTGTTTCTCATTAAATCTGTTCCAGGTTATGAATAGCATTTCTAATGTTCTAGTAGGTGTGATGCAGCGCTGACTTATGAAACAAAAGCTTAGAAGCTGAGATACCTTGCTAGACTAATTTGGTTTTATTGCAGATATATTGGTGCAGAGGAGGCAGAGGAAAGAGGATTTCTGCAAGAGTGGGGACAATCTGGGCCATGTAACAAATTCTGGAACAGCCAAAATTACATAGCAAGATGAAACACTACTAGCTTGTAAAATAATGTAAAGTATGTATGTATGTATGTATGTATGTATGTATCTATCTATCTATCTATCTATCTATCTCTATCTATCACCTATCTTTCAAAGGAGTTTGAAGAGAAGTATTCCTGCATTAGTAAAAAAAATGCTGTTGCAGAAGGTCTAGGTTATTACATGAAATATTCAGTACCAGTCAAGGGCTATCTCCTTGCTAGTTACTGGGCAGGAAATCTCCGGAAGCACCCAAAAAATATAGGCTATAGCCATTGCTCTTGGTTACCTATCATAAAGAGAAACTAAGCTGTCTTGCCAAAGCCACTAAATACTGTCTATAGGAAATCAGTTTTGCACTGATTAGGTAACACTTTCTGCTTGCTAGATTTCACAGTGCTAGAAGACACTGTGTAGACTATTTGGGAGAAAAAACATCAACAGTCTTATCCAGTGTTAGACCATGCTACAATACCAACCTTCCAGGTAAGAAGTTCCCACAAGTGCAATAGTAATAAGACCATTTATGGAGCTAACCAACCACTGTTCTGTAGGAAGGAATCATGCTTAGTGCTGTGAACATGGTCAAAACCTATTATGAAGGAAGTCATAGGTCCTAGAAGAGAACAAAATGGAATTTTTTTTTTTTTTGGTCAAGTTATAAAACTTCTCTTTAAATATTTACATTTGTATACATAAGTTGGTGCTGCACCCAATCTTCATTAGAGAATCTCTTTTACAGTCATTAATGGTTGATTCAGAAACAATACTGTTTGAAGTGCTGCTGTCCTATGGACTTGGCATGGCTCTTGTATACATGAACCCATAGAATCAATGGTTAATGTACACAAAATTCACACAAGATCAAGCCAGGTAAAAACTCAAGCATAGATTGAGAAAGAGCTTATGATCCATACCCCTGGAACTTAGTTGAAGAGCAATTGAAAGTGTGGTTGCTGATGTATAGGAATTTACTTTTATTTAAGAGGATGGCCACTTAAAGTTAATCCAACTGGGGGATCCCACACTCATGTGCATATAGGCATTAATTAGACTCAGTGGGTTAAAAATTAAGTCAAAAATATAAAAAGGACAGCATAAAGTTGGGAGGAAGATGAAATAACAGGGAGTTAGACTAGGTCATGAGGGGTGGATATGATAAAAATACATTAAATACATGTGGGATGGTTATTCTTGGTTGTCGACTTGACTACATCTGGAATGAACTAAAACCCAGTTGACTGGGTGCACCTGTGAGGGATCTAGATTTGCGAGGTGGGAAGATAAACCTGTAATTCAGGTCTTTTGAGGTGGGAAGAGCCAACTTTAATCTTGATCACACCTTCTGGTAGCCTATATAAAGCACATGGAAGAAGGAATCTCTCTCTCTCTCTCTCTCTCTCTCTCTCTCTCTCTCTTTCTCTCTCTCTCTCCCTTCCTCCCCTCTCTCTCCTCTCTTTCTGTCTACATGCTCTCACCCTCAATAGAAAGTCCATTCTTTCCCAAGCATTAGAGCCTACTTAATTGGGATTCTGGAATATAGTAAGAACATCTGAAGCATTTTGAAGAACAAATGAGACATTCATCTTCCTGGACTGAGTAATTACTGGATTCCTGAACTTTCCATTCATAGGCAGACGTTTTTGGATTAGCTGGCCCACAATCTGTAAAGACATTTTAACACACACACACACACACACACACACACACACACTATATATATGTATATATATATAATGCCAATTATAGTCTATCTGATGTCAAGGGTTCAGGTTTGTTTAAGTGTCTCATTTCTGGCCCTTCTCAGATGAGGTATCAGTACATGGGGCCTTTTATGTTTGACACTTTTATGATGTCTCAGTACAGTATTGGTAAGCTATGCAGGTAAACTAAAGGATAGAAGTTAAATTTGAATTTAAGTATATGTTTTGTGGTTTGATTGAGAATGTTCTCCATAGGATCACATGTTTGAATACTTGGTCCCCAGTTGGTGGAGCTGTTTGGGTAGGATCAAAAGAGTGGGCTTTATGGAGGATGTGTGACATTGGGGGTGGGTTTTGAGGCTTCAAAAAGTATTTGTTCCATTCCATTCCTAGTATGTTTTCTGACTCCTGCTTACAGTTTGAAATATACATTTTTAGATGCCCTTGTCCCAACGCCTTTCTTCCACCATCATAGACACTAAACCTCTGTCACAGTAAACCCAATTAAATGCTTTCTTTTATAAGATGCCTTGGTCATGGTGTTTTATCAAAGCATTATAAAAGTAATTGATATAGAATATAGAAGTTGGTACCAAGAAGTAGGCTATTCCTCTAGAAGACATTCCATGTTATTCTTTGGAGTAATATGGAAGAGTTTGAGGCTTTGAATTTGGAAAGTGGTTGAATACAGTAAACAGAAGTTAATGAGCCATCCTAGCAGGAACTTGGAAGAGAGTAGTGCTCAGAGCTATGTGGACTCTGGAGGTCTAGCTCAAGAGACTTCTGAGGGAAGCAAGGACTTTAATAGCAACTTGGCTAGAGATCTCTTTGTGATATTTGGTAAAGAATCTAGCTGTCTTCTGCCCTTGTCCTAAGAATTTGCTTGAGGCTAAATTGGAACATAATAATGGTTTTGGCAGAGGAGGTTTCAAGACAGCCTAATATTGATTCTATTCATGGTTATTAGTGATCACTCTTAGGGTGGTATATTGTGAAAGAGAGAAAGTGGGAGAAAAAGACTCACAGAGTGTATAGTTTGAAGAGAAAAGGGGCATCATTAGTTAGGGTTTTACTACTGTGAACAGACACCATGATCAAGGCAAGTCTTATAAAGGACAACATTTAATTAGGCTGGCTTACAGGTTCAGAGGTTTAGTCCATCATCATCAAGGCAGGACCATGACACCATCCAGGCAGGCATGGTGCTGGAGGAGCTGAGAGTTCTACATCTTCATCTGAAGGCTGCTAGCAGATACTGGCTTCCAGGCAGCCAGGATGAGGGTCTTATATCCCATATCCAGAGTGACACACCTACTCCAACAAAGCCGTACCTACTCCAACAGGGCTATATCTTCTAAAAGTGTCACTCCCTTGGCCGAGCAGGTACAAACCATCACAATCAAGAAACTTAATATTGAAGCCAAGGCTGGTGCTGAAAGAGATAAGAACATTTTACAAAACCAACAAACAAAACAACTTTGCTTTGTAGTAAAGATAAGGATGCCCCCAGGGCAGAACCACATTCAGCTAAAGTTCCAATTTGTGAAAAGAAGAGGCCTAAGAATTTGATCCTCTGAAAGAATAGCAATAATGGGAAACTACTGCAAATATGATTCCGGACAATTGGCATCCAAAGTTGACTGTCAAACTCAACAGTGTTGTCTATCTGGTTTGGACTCTAGAGTCACAAGAATACATGAATAAAGGGAACTAGAACTTTTCTCCATGGTTAATGAAATCCATTGAAGCCAAACAATATGTCAGGGCAGTTCTGTACGGAGGCCCTAAGAAGGCAAAAATCCCCTGAGAAGCTACTGTAACAAGTGACAAAAGTAAATCCTGCATTGCACTGGATCCCCTACAATGTAGGAGGTGATAGAGCCATGGGATATCTGTACAAAGAGGGTGTGACCACCCCTCAAAGAGAGAGCTGTTGAGGAAACAAATGCAGGATAGAGACAATTAAGCCCTCTGACATCAGTCATGGAGCTACAGGATTTAAAGTTTGTTCTTCTGCATTTTGGTGTTGCTTTGGTCCAGCATTTTCTCACCTTGTGCCCATTCTTTCTTCTTGGAATTATTATATATATTCTGTGCCATTGTATGTTGGGAGTATGTAATTTACTTTTCATAAAGGGTTACAGTTAATATTATCTTGAGTCTTAGCAGATACTTTGGACTTTGAAACATTTTTGAGGTTGAAAGATTATAGGGACTTTTGAAATTAGATTATGCATTTTGCATTATGGTATGGCCACAAGCTTATGGGATCAGGGAGTGGAAGTGGTGGTTTGAATGAGAATGGCCACCTTTGGCTCATATGTTTGAATAATTGGTTCACAGTTGGTAGAACTGCTTGGGAAGGAATAGGAGGCATAGTCTTGTTGGAGGAGGTGTGGTACTGGGGCTTGGCTTTGAGGTTTCAAAAGACTCATGCCTTTCTCAGTGTCCTCTTTACCTCCTATGTGAGGTTCATGGAGTGAGCCCTCAGCGAATGCTCCAGCTGCCTGCAATCTGCTATGCCCACCATGTATGCTAATTCTCTGAAACTATAAGCCAAAAATAAATTCTTGCTATTATGAATAAGGCTGCTATGAATACAGTGGAGCATGTGTTCTTGTTATATGTTGGAGCACCTTTTGGGTATATGCCCAGGGGTGGTTTAGCTGGGTCCTCAGGTAGTATTATGTCCAATTTTCTGAGGAATTACCAGACTGATTTCCAGAGTGGTTGTACCTTATTTATAATAGTCAGAAGCTGGAAAGAACCCAGATGTTCTTCAACAGAATAATGGATAAAGAAAATGTGGTACATTTCCACAATGCAGTACTATTGCAGCTATTAAAAACAATGAATCATGAAATTCTTAGGCAAATGGATGGAACTAGAAAATATCATCCTGAGTGAGGTGACCCAATCATAAAAGAACACACATGGTATGCACTCACTGATAAGTGGATATTAGCCCAAAAACTCAGAAAACCCAAGATACAGTTCACAGACCACATGAAGCTCAAGAAGAAGGAAGACCAAAGACTGGGTGTTTCAGCCCTTCTTAGAAAGGGGGACAAAATAGTCATAGGAGCAAATAAGAGACAAAATGTAGATCAGAGACTGAAGAAAAGAGTATCCAGAGACTTCCCCACCTGGGAATCCATCTTGTATAGTCACCAAACCCAGACACTATTGTGGATGCCAAGAAGTGCTTGCTGACAGGAGCCTGATATAGTTGTCACCAAAGAGGCCCTGCTAGAGACTTACAAATACAGATGCAGATGCTAGCAGCCAACCATTGAACTGAGCATGGGGTCCCCAATGGAGGAGTTAGAGAAAGGACTGAAGGAGCTGAAGGGATTTGCAACGCCATAGGAAGAACAACCATATCAACCAACCAGACTCCACAGAGCTCCCAGGGACTAAGCCATCAACTAAGGCTTATACATAAAGGGAGCCATGGCTCCAGCCGCATATGTAGCAGAGGATAGTCTTGTCAGGCATCAATGGGAGGAGAGAATGGTCCTGTGAAGGCTCAATGGATGCCTCTGTGTAGGGGAATTTGAGGGCGGGGAGGTGGGAGTGGGTAGTTGGATGTGGGAACACCCTTATAGAAGCAGGGGGATGGGGGGATGGCATAGGGCATTTCCTGGGGGGAGGGAAGGGGATAACATTTGAAATGTAAATAAAGAAAATATCCAATAAAAAAGCAAATTCTTTCTTCTATATGTTGCTTTGCTCACAGTGTTTTTTTTTAAAATTGGATAATTTATTTATTTACATTTCAAATGTTACCCCTTTTCCCAGTTTCTCCTCTCCAAACTCCTATCCCTTCCCACCTCCCCCTGCTTCTAGGAGGGTGCTCCTCCACCCACCCACCCACCCATTCCTACCCTGGCATTCCCCTATACTGAGGCATCAAGCTGTCACAAGACCAAAGACCTCTCTTCCCATTGATGCCAGAGAAGGCTATCATGTGCTACTTATGCAGCTGGAGCCATGGGTCCCTCCATGTGTACTCTTTGGTTGGTGGTTTAGTCTCTGGGAGCTCTGGGGGTTCAGGTTGGTTGATGTTGTTGTTCTTCCTATGGAGCTGCAAACCCCTTCAGCTCCTTCAGTCCTTTCCCTAACTCCTCCATTGGGGTCCCCATGCTCAGTTCAATGGTTGGCTGCTAGCCTCTGCATCTGTATTTGTCAGCTCTGGCAGAGCCTCTCAGGAGACAGCTATATCAGGCTCCTGTCAGCAAGCACTTCTTGGCATCCACAATAGTGTCTGGGTTTGGTGACTGTATACAAGATGGATTCCCAGGTGGGGAAGTCTCTGGATACTCTTTTCTTCAGTCTCTGCTCCACACTTTGTCCCTGTATTTCCTTTAGACAAAGCAATTCTGTGTTAAAAATTTAGAGATGAGTGGGTGACCCCATCCTCCAACCAGGGGCCTTCCCTGATCTCTGGATATGATCTATATATGTTCTCCTTCCTCTGTTGGGTACTTCAGCTAATGTCCTGCCCTTTGGGTCCTGGGAGCCTATTGCTTTCCTGGCATCTGGGACTTTCTGTTGGCTACACCCAGCTCCCCATCCCCCATTGTTATACACTTCTGTTCAATTTCTTGACCCTCTGAATATCATCCCCTCCTCCCCCCATACCTCATCCTGCCCCCTTTCCCCCCCTCCTCTCTTCCTCCCAGGTCCCTGCTACCCTCTACCTCCTGTATTTTGTTCTCCCTTCTAAGAAGGACTGAAGCATCTACACTTTGGTCTTCCTTCTTCTTGAGCTCATATGGTCTGTGAGTTGAATCATGGGTATTCCAAGCTTTGACAAACAAGCTCACAGTGTTTTATCACAGCAAAAGTGAATAACTCATACACTGTGACATTTTTTAAAGTGTAATTCTGTTCTATTCAATACAAGAGACATTGTTATACTAAGAAAAAAATTACTGTGTATTTGAAATTCAAATTTAACTAAGTGCCATGTTTTTTCATGTGCTTTTTGTTTCCTGATTGTTGGTCATTCTTGAACAGAGACAGAGCTATGAGTTCTGGACAGTGAATTTTGGGGCTGAGGAAAAGCATTATGTCTTGAACTTTTGTGAGTCTGAAAATGATGCAGTTTTAATGGTGTTCTCAAGCAGACTCAAAGTGCAATTTAAAAGCTGCACTGGGTGTATGAACCATTTAGGTGGAGGTGGAAGTGAAGAATGATGTTACAATGAACTCACTATTTTCTGGACTCCAGAAGAACATTTTAAAAGATATTCTCTAGGCATAGCAGGGACAGATGAAAATGCATCATTCTGAATTATTTTCCTCTGTTAGAAAATATCTGTGGCATTAAAAAGATTCCTTTCAACGGTTGTGTAGTATCTCAGGTTTCCACACAAGCACTCTGTGATTTGATAATACCTGTTGGAGTAATAGAGTTGCTTAAAAGTTACCTATTCTTACTGATCTTTTGAGAATTTGCCTGGTTATTTCAAGTTCTATCTGCATGTTGATGAGCAGAAGTGCAGTTTGTGGTTTAAAACAATTTTCAATTATTAGGTTTTGGAAATAAATAGAAAAATTATTTTCAGGCATCTATCTATCTATCTATCTATCTATCTATCTATCTATCTATCTATCTATCTGGTGGATATAGGCAAGCTTTTGAAGAGGAGCCTGTGAAAGGAACAGAGCAAATGGAAGACACTTAAACTTATCTTCATAATCTGAAGAGTGAATTTCACAAGCTCTTTCCCACAAGATGTGGGGACAGATAAATGGTCAGTTCATGATTATATAAGTTTTAAAATGTTCATCATTTGAAGGGATATGAGGCAAGCTTGCTGTTTAGAATACTGACGGACATAGTAATCAAGTGATTTTCCCTAAGTCCTTAGTAACTGAAGGATGGAACCAAGAGGTATGCTCCCCAACTCTTTTGGAGAACAGAATGGAAAGTATTTTCTCATGAAGGTGGGGGATAATTGCTTAATCTGTGAAATGTTTATTAGATCAACATAAGCTACATTATAATCTTTGTACTCGGGGTTAAGGACCCTTGCTCAGATAATGCTCATGTTCTAAACTCTTTAGAACTTTTTTTCAAACACCTGGGTATGGCAGCTCTTCAAAGAAGAAAGAGAAGAAACAAGGAGATGACTAAATTCAAAGATGTTTTATAGGTGTTTGGAAGTTGTTACTTCCAAAGTAAATCACAAACAACACTCTAATAGTGACTTGGGGTTTACTCTTGTTTATTTAATGTACAGTATTGGATCATCAACTAGAATAATAATGAAAAGTTTCCATGTTGGAGATGTTTCAGTGCCAGGCTCCTGAATACAACATGATGGAGCATCAGTAACTTTTGATAAGGCAATAATGAATTGACAAGCATAAAGTCAAGTCAATTCTTTGTTAAAACAACATTAGGGAAGGCGTGGTGCAGAACTTTAGACCACTTGCTGCTCTTATAGAGGACCCATGGCCAGGTCCCAGCAGTTCATAGCAGCTTACAGCCATCTATGGCTCCAGTTTAAAGAATCCAGCATCCTCTTCTGCCCCCAAAGGAGCCAAAAGGCACCTAAATATAAAATAAAAATAAATAAATCTTTAAAAAATTATGTTTTCCCTTTCACCCTTTCTTTTATGTAATGAGTATTCATATTAAGGACTTGGTGATACTGAGAGGCAAAGCTCTCATAAATAGTAGATATATGTAAGACTTACAGCTTTTCTTTATCACGTAACAATACGTGGTTATACTGGGCACCGAACTGACTTCAGGTAACTTATTCTGTGAAATAGAAATGACAAACTCACCTATTGTATAAGACTCATTTCATGATAAAATACATTAGGAAAATGTTCAGAACATAAAAAAATCAAATCCTTTAATGATTAGCTAATAATTTAATTGCTTCATTATCTATATTTATACCATTAAGGACATGCAAAGTATTAATGCTTATTTACTTACTTTGTGTGAGGACACATGCTCTCTTTCGAGGTAAAAGGAATTCTGTTCTCTCCTATTACGCTGGTCCTACTGATCAAACTCTGGTCATGTCATCTGGCTTTGTAGCAAGATCTATGACCTAGTGTACACTCCTATTAGACCAAGGACATTAGAATTCTTCAGTTGCAGAATTGTTTGGAAACTTTAAGTAGATACTGTAAATTGTTAGTATCTTTAGTTTTGAACTTAGTATCCTAAGTCTAAATTTCTAAGAGTCTCGTATGTAAAAGCAGAATAGGATAAAAAGGGGAGACAAAGAATTGAGAAAGATGATCAAAATGATACTGTGGTGCTGACCACCCCCACCCCCTGGAAAAGGTCTTTCTTTGCTTAGAAGTGAAGAAATAAGTTAAACTGTGTGCAGGTGGTTTTAGCTGCTCCTGGATCCCAGTTTCATTTATTTGGTATTAATTTCCCTCACACACAGAAGTGCGAGTTTTATGAAAATAGAAATTCAGCCTGTTTCATTCTGAACATATGAACAGTGCACAGACAGAGTCCACATGCATTTGTTATGCACATGTGAATGGAAAGTCTCTAGTTAAGTACCAAGCATCTTATTTATGAATGTGTTCATCCTTTAGTCCCTCACCCCCACCCCTGGCATTGGCACTAACTTCTTCTGGAACCTATTAGATAGAGATCTTCTAACAGTAAAAGAGTTCCTGAGTGTCCCACCCCTATTATCCCCACTGTGGAAGGCAGGTCTACCTGCCAGGCTGCCCACAAACTGTGTAAGAACAGGGATCACCAGTGTCTTCACCTACCCAATGTTCTCTTAGGAGCATTTTAGCTTCTAGGAGAACCGAACTTGATAATTTATCACCTCCAGGTAACATGTTACAATTGAATTTTAATCTCAGGTTACTGCCAACTGTGAGATTAAAAGATGTTTGCTTTTACACATGTGGAGACAAGAGCATTACCCTGGGTAACATGTAATTATTGTATGAGAGGGGAATGATGGCCTGTGGTTTAAAATAACTTGTATTTATTGGAAAGGAACAATGCCATGCCCACTTCAGGGACTAAACTGTTTCTTAATGAGAAGTGTGCTGGATAGGCAGAAGGGAGTGTTATTTTATTATCTTGGAAGAAAATATGCTGTGCCTTAAGGTATTCATCGAGGCAAGGGGTATCATCTAAACCTCGATTAACCAAATAAATGTGATGAGAGGCCGGCAACATGCTGCAAGTACAGCACAGCATGCGAGCTTGCTTGCATGCTCAGGGCCATTTATCTGTGGGGTTTTCACTTTCATGGGGAATGCTGCCTTTTTAAACAGAACTGAAACTTATGTAAAGTCAATATACAATAGAGATACTGCATGCCTGTGTTTGTTATATTACTGTTTGCAGTAGACAAATTATGGGCTCAGCCTAACTGTCCATGAGTAGACAAAGAACATGTGGTCTATATACAAAATGAGCACTAGTCACCCATAAAGCAGGAAATCATATCAGTTTTAGAACAATACACCTACTCCCTGTGAAGTTCTGGGATGGACAACAGGACACACTGTGCATGCCAGGCATGTGCTCTATGCTTTAGCTACATTCCCCGGTCTTATTTGTAAACAGAAAGAAAAAAGAAAGAAAGAAAGAAAAAAAGAAAGAAAGAAAGAAAGGAGAGAAATGAGAGAGAGAGAGAAAGAGATGTTAGAAGCTCTTCAACTAATGGGTTCCAGCACAAGTTAGTACCAAAGCCAGGGGTGGAGTGGGGAGCTAAAAGATGAACACATTTATGATGAAGATGCTTGGTACTTAACTAGAGTCTTCAGCTTTCCATTCACTTGTACATAATAATAAGAAAGAAAGAAGAAAGATAGATAGAACTGAATATTATTATGTTAAGCAAAATAAGTGAGATACAGAAGGATAAGCATCACATGCTTCTCACATGTATAAGCACACACACACACAGAGAAAGAGAGAGAGACAGAGACAGAGACAGACAGAGAGACACAGAGAGAGAGAGAGACAGGAAAGCAAAGGGACAATTATGGTATCTACAGGGGATCAGGGGACGCAGATGGGAGGTTATGAAGTGACAAGAAGGACTAATATAATTAGTACATTATATACATTATATACACATGTATAATGTGCTTATATACATTATACATGTGTGATAATGCCACAATGAAACCTATTGTTTTGTACAATTAATTTATGTAATTAAAAAAAAAAAACTTTGACTAACAAAACATCTCCATGCAAATTATTGCCTAGAGGACCAAGAGGGTGTTTTCTAGCTCTTAATTCTAAATTAGCACAGCACTGAGCCTTGCAATCATTCATGGCTATTCACAGCTCACAGCTGATGAGATTGTATTGCTGCTATTTGTACACATGGACAGGAGGATGAGGCATAGGAGAAAAAACAATACTTTCTGTTTTGTCTATTTAGTATACGACAGAAGACATAAATTGCGGAGGTTTATTTGGTAAATGCTGTTGTTTTCTCTTATAAAATGATTTCAATTCCAAAATGTTGTTGACATTTACAAAAATCCCTTATTCATAAGCCTCTCATTGCCAGATCTTAGAAATAAACCTTTAAGCCAGTGGAGATAAAGTATAAGAATTTCAAAATCAAAATTTATGCTTTGCAACTGTAGAAAGGTATACATAAACAGGGGCAGGGAACAATGCATTCTTTTCCAACTTTCCATTTCATCATGTCACCAACATGTCATTGTGGGTGGCTCAGTCACTGGAGTCCTTCCACTCATGGGTTGAGATAGAAAAGCAGGGGCCTTCTTACTTGCTCTTCAGTGTGTCATTTCTCTTATTTAAATAAAATTATCTATCAAATATAGAAATTTATTTCCATTTAATTGCTTTAATTTGCTCTATCTATACAGATTAAATTTCATGGATATATCCTACTTCACATAAATTATTTATAAGTTAATTATTTCTTAAAATGGCTTCTGCTTTTCATGTTTATTGAACCCACATTCTTCTATAGTTAAGTAGATATGGTTCATAGCTTAATTTTTTGTTATTTTAAACTAGATAGTGAGGCAGATTAGTATATATATATATATATATATATATATATATATATATATATTTTACAAATTTTTGGTCATAAGCCACATGGTTTTGGAGTTTTTTTTCAGAATATGTAATTTCCATACCAGATTCTGACGAATGTGCAAGAACAGAGACGTTTGGGCCATTGCCATGAGCTTTTATTGTCTTTTGCAAAGTCTTGGCATCATATTTTACCAAAGAGCTATGAGTCAACAACAGAGTCTTTCTAAATTCAATGGTCTAAATATCTTCTCAGTGACAAAGGACAGTGCCTTGCCTCAGCTAAGTGGGTTGCACTTATGTTAAACATGGTGTGTTTTCAGACAGGCTCTCTTGCCTGTTCTAGGTTGCTCCATAATGATGAAATTTCTCAAAAACAGGTACAGTTTTTTTTTTTTAAGTACCAACTAATTGCAAGGAAGAAGACACTAGTGACTAGAAATATTGCTAAAAACTACAAAACCACTTAAGTGATGCCTTAAATATTTTAAGATAGGCGAAGAGCAGCAAACTTTAAAAATATGCCCAGGTTCCTAAGCATCAGGAAGAAGTGACATTCAGGAGATTGTGCCCTTATTCAGGCTACTGTGTAATGAGTGATGTGACAAGCTGTATGTCAGGCACTTTCAGGAGTGTCATTTAGTTCCTGAGACAACTTTGTAAGGCAAAATATACCACTCCTCTGCCTTCTGCCTTTCTTCATTAATCCAGCTGATGTTTGAATAAGGTGAGTGAATTCTGCTACCACAGAGTTTGTGGCACAGGTAAAACACCCAATACTGAACTTCTGGTCCCCAAATGATCCTCTATCTTTTTTTCCACATCTTGCCCAAATTCAACTGCACCTTCTCAGTATCTAGAAGAAGGGGCTCCAGAGGAACACAGTGGCTGCTTACCCAGAGAAAGCAGGATGCATTACCTTACTGAGTCTCCATTTTTCCCCTGGCCTCTCAGAATGAACTGTGTGACTTGTTCACAGGTTATTTATTTCAGTCACTTTTTGATGGGATTTGCTTTGTTTGTCTTTATGAATTGTACTGTTATAAACACTCATGTCTAAAACTTTTGAGGAAACTGCAAAGTAGGGCCTGGTATTTATTTAAGAGGCTGAGATGGGGCATTGCAAGCTATAAGTCGGCAGGAGTTACAGAACAAATTCAAAGTCAACCTGGGAAACTTACTAAGGCACCATCTCAAAATAAAATGTGAGAAATGGAGCAGAGATGTGGCTCAGTGGTAGAGTTCTTGCCTCTCAAACATCAGGCCCTGGGATCAACATCCAGAACAGAAGCAACCCAAAGGGCCTGATAACTAAATTTCCACAGTGATCCAGCCTTTCTGCCCTACCTAGCAAGATATGGGAGCAGCAGTGGAGGAAGAGCCAGGGTTTCCATGTGTCGGTTTCCAATGTTGGATGTTCTCAGTGCCAAAGAAAAGAGCTCATAGGCTGATTATTTGCATGACTTGAAACAGAAGGGAAGGCAAGGAGAAGGGAGTATTAAAAGTTACAGCAGTCAGATACGAAGAAAATGTTAGATTCTGTAACATTTCATCTCGATGCTTGACTGGTGACTGATTGAGATTGATTTTGGGAAAGCTAGTATGATGTCTCCCAAGGCTACATTTAGCAGCTTCAGGGAGAGTAAAAGTCCTGCTGAGTGTGTAATAACACCCTGAATCACCAGCTGTGAAACGAGTATCTTGATCATTGTAAGTGATGTCTGGATGGTAGGTTCTGGTTCTCGAAAGCCTGATTTTAAATTTAGATGGGGATATACTAACTCTTTAACTGGGAGAGAGTCCATAGGATCTCATTCCATTAAGCCAATTTATAAGGGCCAAAAACTCAGTGTAAATTGAATTTAATAGCCATTGAGTTAGAACATTCACACTACCAAGGACTATTTTGAGCAATGGGAGCCCAAACATGAGAATTTAGACAACATGAGGAGTTTGATGGCTTGGGTCATGCATCTCACGACATCTATTTTATGTTAATGAATTTTCCTAAAATTCAAAGGAATAATAGCTGGTTTCAATTGGTGTGATGCCTATGTACAAGGGTAATTTGAGAAATATTATTCATCACAGTCCCTCAAGCAGAACTTCTAGAATGAGCTACATTGGCCTTGTTTGGTCCACATTTAGTTTATTCATTGTTTATAAGAAAATGTGCTGAGATGTCATTAGGGGTGTCCAGCCCTATGTATGTACAAAGGGTTCTTTCTGCAAAAGAGCATGTCTGAAATTGTGCAGATGCTTCCTGAGTAGAGGAAAATTAAGATTCTCTAGTTTAGTGTTTAGGAGCTAAATTGCTCTGGACTGTATGTAATGTCCAGTTGGAACCACTCTTTCGAGAATTCACATGCTTTCATGCTGCTGGACTGGGTTAAGCACAGACTAATTTGCATGAAATTTAGAGGGTAGAAGTGAAGTGACAGGCGAGTGTCCCCGAAGGCCACCATCCCTAAGAGGCAGGCTCCTGCTTATTCTCATTTTGCTCCACTAGACCTCCAACAGTCACTTTTGATTGTGAAACTTGCTGATCAACACTGACCTTTTCTGCCACTTGATCCTTTGCAGGGAAAGCACAGAGGTAGTTGTCATGAAAAACCAATTACCTTCCACAAATTGCTAACTCAGCACATTTACAAGCTGGCTCCAGCTGTGGGATGTGCACTGATTCTTAAGTCTGGAGGCAAATCGGGGTCTGGGGAATGATATGCGTTTGGATATTAAAATTGCTTTTATTGCTGTAGTCTTTGCTCATTAGGATTGCCAAATATTTTCAAAAGCATGAATAAAATGTGTAATTTCTATATCTTTGCAAGAGAATGCAAAGTTTCTTGTCTTCTTTTGCCACTTTAAAATTTTACTCTTGTTTGGGAATGAAGATGTACAGTCTAAGACTGAATTGGATATGAGACAGAAGACTAAAATTTTATTTAACCTTCATGGATTAAAATTGAATTATATTCCCTCAGGATAAGATACCACTCTATAATTTACTTTTTTATTGCTCTTCCTTAGTTTGAAAGAAAACTTCAATGAATGGGCTAAATGTATTCTATCTTGTAATTTTGTGTTGACATAAATTAATCCATTAAACATTAAAATACCTACTATGTGTCGAGTCCTATATTGGATGCAAAACACCTTTATTTTTTAGGCAGTTTAATAGTATATTTAAATCTATTTCATCTACAATATTGCAGAAATGATTTCTATAAAACCGTGTAGAAGAGTGGATTTCACAAAGAATGTGGTTGAGGTAAGACATCTGGGTTTATAAAGGAGATTATTAGTCTAGATTTTAGAGATGAATAGTGGTTAGAGATGAGGGTAATTAAAGGTGTTTACAGGAACTTACTAAGACACAGATTCAGAAAGCCATCTTTAATATTTTATGAGGGACATGCCATTAACGTTCTCATAAAACAAATGGAAACAAAGGCACAGTCTGCTGCAGTATCCCAATGAAAGGCATGTGACTAAGAGATGGCAGAGTCAGGGTGCCCACCCCAGCAATCTCTTTGTTTTGTCAGTTTATCACAACTCTGCCCCAGACACTCCAATCCAGGGCAGAAGCCAATGAGTAAGATTGAACATAGGAAGATGTGGGTCAGAAAATAAGATATTTAATCTGGCTTTGATGTGGGGTGAAGAAAAGGGCATAGTAACTGAGATGATGGGCTACTCTAATAGTCCACAGAGGTAGCAAGTACAGTCTTTACTTGGCAGGTAATGAGGATCTTTAGAGGAGAGTGGAGCAAGTGTATAGGATGGACTGCATTAAAGAGCAAGACCCATACAAAAAGATGCCTTTGCAGCCTACAAGACTGGCTAGGAAGTAGAGGGGGGGCAAAATAACCCAGAAGAGGAAGGTAATAGTGAAAATCCTATGCTTTAACAATTGTGAGAGAGGCAGGGTGCTGTGTTTCTTCATAGATACAAAGACCAGAGCTCCTTTCCCTTCTCAGATTTCAAATGCTCAGCTGCATTGTGCCTCTGTTATTGGTGAGTGAGGATGCAGATGAGAAGTGGACCCACCAGGCCTCTTGGTATAGCCTGCTATCCTAATGGGTTGGATATTACTTTTTCAATTAAGGTACGTACATCGAGAATCAGATCCTCTATCTATGTCCAGATGTTATATAATATTTCTAAACTAATACATGAATGGGCCTGGAGATTAGGGAAAAATGAAACATTCAAGAAAGTAAAATATTTACAATGCACAAATAAGATTATTATAACTTGGACGTGCAGTGGTATTAGCTGTGGGATTTCTGGATCGTTGTAAGATGTGTTAGGAAAAAGATAGAATGGTACAATTATTTTATAATTTTTAATGTGTAGAATAATGTTGGCTGTTTCAGTCTCTACCTCTGAGTAACTGTAGTGTGGATATTTAGCCTTGTGGATAACTCACCTCAAAGAATTCCTGCTCCCTTCCCCACATCTGGAAATTGCTGGTTGGAACTAGATCAGATTTTCTCTGGCTATGTGGTGTATTACTTCTGTCACTGTCTATAGGACTCTAGCATAGAGAAATTCTCATTGGCATGCATGATAAAGAAAAAATGCTATTACAGAGAAATGGCTTTCTTTACTTATTAGACCTATGTGTAGAGAGCCACCTTATGCCAAGTATTGGCAAAGCCAATCAGTTTCTATATGGTGTTTGGTTGTGAGCAATTTGAAATAATGCTGAACATTTTTGAATAATAATTGAAACAAGAAAATAAATAGTAGATAGTGGGAGACAGCTGGATAATTTATTTCTCAATTTGAGTAGAAAAGCACAGTGTTATCTAATGTACATGGCTGTTTTTTATTTAATAGCTAAATAAGTAAATATGCTATTTGAGCAACAATTTTATAACAATGACAAATATTTTATACTTGGCCAACCATACATGCCCCCCAAAATTGCCAGAAAGGAGGTTAATTAATCTCAAAGAAACTGAAGGAGTTCACTGTAGGCTTCAAGCTATAGGAAACCCATGTGGTCCCAGCATAAGGAACTACATTGCCTTTTCTGTAGGGGCTGGCAGTAGTTGCAAAGGCTTTTTGTTTTCCTTGATCCTGGTAATAATGAAGCTGTTCAGAATCATATGGCTGTTCACCAGCAACTAATGTGTACATTAAGCTCTCATCTTGACTGCAGGAAGGGAGTTAAGTATGCTCTTCCTTATTTTAGACTCTCTGCACCAAATAGCTCACAAAAACCAAGGGGAAATCCCAGTCAATCTGTGATGCAGAATCAAATTCTCAGAAGTTCCAGGGTATATATTTGTAGAGAGGGATCTTTAGTCTCAGAAGTGTTACCTTACTCACCAAAAGCAGGCTCTTTAGTAGTAACAGTGGGGGATACAAAGGAAGACAATTCATTAGAGTATATTAGATTGAGTACCTACTGCTGGTAGAAATTCATAGAAATATCACTATTAATTAGCATTCATGTGGTTCTTCTGAAGATTAAACTCAACTTTGTGTCCCATAGGGCAGCTCAACACCCTGGCACCTGCCTCAACTGTCCTCTACTGTCTGTACTGTGGTTCTCCTTTTATTCTTTAGTTATATTGCATCAAGTCTGGAGAGGTCTGGATTTTAGTCACCATTTCAGACCTGTGCTCTGGAATACAGTATTGTCCAATCCCAAGTTGTTGGCTGTATGACATTGAAAAAAGGTCTAGTAATGTATTCAACATGTTTGTTATTGCTATGGAAAAATATGCTGAGAAAAGCAACTGAAGAGAACAAGGATTTTATTCTGGTTTACAGTTAAGGGATTGCCCCAGGATGGCTGGGAATATTTGGCAGCAAGCAAAGGAGGCATGGTAGCCAAGATCAGGAAGCCAATAGATCAAGTTGCTCTGCACTCAGGAAACAGAGTAAACAGGAAGTAGGGCTGGGTTGGAAAGCACCGAGGTCTGTCTCTGGTGAGACTCCGCTCCCAAATAATTCTACAACCTTTTCTAACAATGTCACCACCTGGGCACAAATACATGTAAGCTCATGGGGCACATTTCACATCCAAACTAGGACCAGAAAAAAGATGCCATTTTTAAAAATAAAATAGGAAAGGTTGACTCTTGGTCATATATAGCAGGCTAATAATATAAAATCTAAGCTTATTCTATTCTATTTTGAAAGTGTTTCCAAGAGGAGAACTTGAGAGGGAGAAATTGTGTCTAGTCAAATTAGAGACCTCTGGATGATGGATTTAAAATTGTTCAACTTCTAAGTGGGTCACCATGGGTCAAGGCAAGGTTGCACGAAACATTCGCCCTGTGTACTGGTTCATTGTTCTTGTGATTTGTCATTATGAAAACTACAATTATTTTAATGTTTACAAATGCCTTGCTTCAGTCTGTGGGATGAGAAATATTAGTATTTTGTACAAACAAAAGGAGTTAAGTGGTTTATTTAAGTGATAATAATGTAAGTAATTGGTAATTGAGCCCAAACATATTTGACTACATTTGTTGCAGGTTCCGCTATTTGAGGCACCTAAGCACTGGACTGCAATGGTTTGAATATTTCTCCCATTAGTTTCCATCTGCTTCATTTTATGTTCATTTTCTCCTTCTTTTTGTTTAGTGGGGTGGGCACAGCTCATTTCCCCTCAAGCCTACCATCTCCCAGTGCTTAGAGAGAAGTAGCCAATCATAGTAGGTAATGGTCATTTTCTACAAATGTCTCCTGAATTGGAGAGACTGTTATCTAATTTTTATGAATTAAGTTGCGATTATCTGAGCATATAAGACTGAGTGAAATGATCTTGTCTCTACTCTGGCATGTGACAAGGCAGTGCTAAAACTTGGGACTTGCTGTGCCTGCCCTTATAGTGGGTGCTTCCATCAGGAGGATAGCATAATGGCCCGTTCAGGAAATTAGCACAGTGAAAGAGCTAAGCCTGCTGCTGAAGCATGCTGATGTAAAACATTGGTAAAATACCAAGCAATAGGTACTAAGATTTGTGCAGGGAGGGAAACACACAGGTGGGCTGTCGAGTGTTTGGTGGCTGGGATCTGAAGATTTCGGAGAAGTGTAAGAGCCACTGTATAGACACAGGAACTTCAGGGCTTATGGCCTGGAGAAAGCTAGTGTAGGATTATATCAGCGAGATTAATGAGGGATGATGTTGCACGAAGTTCTTAGAGAGAAGACACCACTTTGTGGTGGAGTTCTACCTTATGAAAAAGGAAGAACAACAAGATTTAGCGAAATCTGCAAGACATTTTCTATACGATGGATAGTCTAGGGTCGTGGTTCTCAACCTTCATAATGCTGTGACCCTTTAATGCAGTGCCTTGTGTTTGGTGACCCCTAACCATAAGCTTATTTTCATTGCTAATTCATAACTGTAATTTTGCTACTTCTATGAGTCATAATGTAAATATCTGTCTTTTCCAATGGTCATAGATGACCCCTGTGAAACAGTTGAATGAACACCCAAAGGAGTTGCTACCCACAGGTTGAGAACTACTGGTCTAGGGGAATGTATCCAAGGGTTGCTCCATTGGGAACCAGTTTCCTTTTATCTTCCAATTCCACTTACCCTGGCACATAGCTTCCAGTTACATGACTTTCTGAAGCCTCAGATGAGTCATCAGAGGAGTTCCAGTGACAAGGGTGTATGACAGCATCATGGAAGTAAATGCCCACATTAGTGATCCACATAGGAGTCTGGGATGTGCAGGGTTCAGTTTGGGCACTTCCTGCACACAGTCTCTTTAAGTGAAGGCATGATGTTATTAGTTACAGTGTTTAGGAAGCAAAGAAGCTATGAATAGAATAATTTCAGAAGTGAGAGTTCTCAGGGAATGGTTAACCTTTGGCAAGGAAGGTTAGACGATATGACTCTTGTTACTTGTCTAGTTCTTGGCAGTGTGGCAATTGTTGCAACCATTCACTGGTCAATTAGTGTGAGTTTGAAAGTACATCTAGTAAATATTATTTTCTGTGGTCAAAGAGTGGCTATTTCTCCCCATGAGGTTAGGAACTCTTTCATATTATGTTTTTAATTAAAATTGTTCTTTATTTTGATCATAGTCTTTCCCCTCCTTCAAAACCACCCAGGTCCTTACCACCCTCGCCCAGCTTCATGTTCTTTCTCTTTCCTGATAATAAGCAAAATCAATAAATGAACCAAAAATTAAAATAAATAAACACACAATAAAATAAACAAAACCAACAGCCCCAAACCAATCCAAATCAAACCAAACTAAAAACCAGTAATGCAATAAACAAAACCAAAAACAAACCAAAAAAAAAAAAAAAACCCACAAAACCAGAAGCAAAACTAAACAAAAAATACGTGGAGTCCATTTGTGAGAATCATTACCCCTGGGCCTTGAACCTGCACCAGGTTTTTTTTCCCCACCATTGGATTGTGTCTTGTGCTTCTCTCCCTTACAGCACCTATCTTACTGTTATAGTCACCCAGTGTCTGTTTCTTCCCACATGGAGAGAGTATCTTGAAGGCAAGGCATCACTTAAGCTATGAATGATTATCTCATGTGGCTGTCCTGTTATTGTAAATCCTCAACAAGGCATCACACAACATCAAATGCATACTTAGGTAAGTGAATAAGGGCATAGTTCTCGGTGTTTGAGAATTTTATACATGCATATAGTATATTTTGTTCAACCCCAAAGCCATCCTTTCCTTCCAGTTCCTCTCCAACACCCTGCCAGCACATTTTAACCTCCTAACTTCATTTGCTCTTTTTCAATGTGAGTTCACTTGGTACTGCCACCATCTGCATTGTGTAGGACCATCTGCTTGAGTACATAAAGTGTCTCAGGGGTGGCTTCCTTGTAGAAGGTTGACTCAGCCTTCCTTAGCACATGTTTTTTTTTTTTTTTTTTTTTTTTGTTCTGCAAGGCAGACTCTCATTTGCATGAATCTACAGTAGTGGTGAGCCAATGGTCACACTGCTTGTAATCTCATTTTCTTCCCAACTCAGAGGATCATAGACCAGCTTTGAGCAGAAAGATGAGGAGTTCCAAATTGCAACCTAACAGTGTGAAGGATGGCTGGTTCCCTCCCAGATAAGGCTTGTCAGAGAGGGGTGAGTAAGCACAGGTAGATAGTAACCCTTGTGCAGAAGACCTCTAATGCTTCCAGTGTTAAAGAGCAGATATTTCATTTGATTCTGTTACATTGTACAAATGGAATGGAATAGTAGTGGGCATTATAGTCGAGAGGATTAGTAGTGGCATTGGAGTTGAAGCCAATAAAGATTACTTGGTGAATGCCTCCATAGGCAGGTGAAGATATTGAATCTTAGGGTGTGTGTAACCATGTAACCTGACATTGGCCCCCATGTGCAAGAATAACAGGCTGGACAACTATCTTAGGCTACTGACCTCAAAGCCCATTCATTCCTTGTCTGCCAGCCATGGGTTAAACTTGCAAGTAGCATTGAACAGATTCTATGAAGAGGCACACAGATTGATGTGATTGTTAGTCACGCAGGTGAAAGGCAGCCCTGTTTTACTGTGCTCTCCTTTACATCCCATTTAAATGGCTTATCTGTAGGAGTTCTGATTTCACAAAACATTGATTGAGCCCAAATTGTGGAAGATACCACGCTGAGTCATGTGGAAGAGTTATCAGTGGATTAGACATGGTGCTATCACTTGGTGCACACACTTCATTCTTACACGTGTTTTTGTCTTAATTATCTGGTTCTGAATGACTTTTTAAAAATAATGTATTTATTAAATGTATTTATTAAAAACTTTCCTGAAAGATTAGGTGCAGCATATAACACAGTGTGTAGATACCAAAAGGAGAACTCAGAAGATTCAGATAATATACTAAAGATTTATTCCTTATAGCAATTTCTATATGATAAAGGCATTTGAAGTTTTAGTTGTGTTTTGGTTTTCTACAAGTTTAAAAGTTTTATAAACATAACAGCCTATTTGGAAGGGATATGAATCACTCTAACATAAGTGATTATAGACTTCTGTACCTACGAGAAATTATAAGAAAAAATCGATGAGAATGAAAATAAAAGTTGTAAAAGTAGAGGTTACAGGGCTAACAAGTAGAGGGGGTGTAAATGTGCTTCCTATGCCTAGGCCACCTGAATTTGATCGCCAGAGCCCACATAGAGGAAGAATGGTGTTGCGGGAAATATTTTAAAAAGAGAACCAGCATGTTCCCATACTAGAGCTGCTACCGCCTGGCCACAGAGCTCCAGCCTGGTGATCTCAGCCCGGCCATCACTCTGTGCTGGGGCTCCTTAGTCCCCTGGCAGATCTCTGCCACCAGGCCCACTCAATAACTGCCCACCCCAAGGTCAGCCATCTCAACACCCAATTACCTGGTAGAATTAAAACTCTTAAGCATATAGTTAACCAATCAGATTTATGTATCAAAACCACAATTTACAAGAAGCAAATACAATAATTTTAGAGCCAACTGATAATGATAAAAGCTGACCACCTAGAATAGACAAATTATCCCAATATTTTAACCTTTAAAGACACCAAGATTACCCGGGGGGCTGTGCCAGTTCATGTCCACAGCCATCTTCCTTCCTCCTTTCGCCCTAGACACCCTCACCTGTCCAACTTTTAGGTCTGCCTCCCTGTTCCCTGTCCAATCACAGAGCTCCTATTGCCTTAATGTAATTGGGCAGGGAAAATCCTGCAATAGAACTGGAGAACTAACTTTACAAAGTTGTCCTCTGATTTTCACAAGTATGTCATTATGACTGACAATGTATGCATATCATACATGCACACACATACATACACCTAATATTTTTAAATTAAAATATAGAGATTATATGTGTGACTACTTTCCAATCATATAAGTACTTATTTTTTTATAGTCTTTTTGTGGAAATTTTTAAAAAAATTATTTATTTATTCACTTTGCATCCTGATTGCAGGTCCGTTCTCATCCCAGTCCCCTCTCACACTGCCCCACACTTATCACCTCTCCCCTTCTCCTCTGAGGAGGAGGCCCCAGTGGGTACCAACCCACCCTGGCACACACAGTCACTGCAGTACTGGGCACTTCCTCTTCCACTGAAGGCAGACAAGGCAGTCAAGTTTGGGGAACAGGATGTGCCCCAGGATACCCTTCAACAAGGCTGCACCTCCTAATTCTTTCCAAAGACTTCCACCAACTGGGGCCCAATGTTTAAACATATGAGTCTATTGGGCATTCTTATTCAAACAGTAAGACTATTTTTATTATCTTATTATTGGTTAAAAACTGATTATAATAAAAGTTTTTCCCCCACAAAATGTATGAATTAATTTACAAAGGAAGAGCCTGGGCATTCAAGGCCATGTGGAGAGTCTGTAGGACATTTCTCAGTAGGAAATTGTGTTCTATGGTGGTTGCAGTTAACCAAAGGTAATAGAATAGAGATCTAGAGTCTGTTTTCAGCAAAGAACAGAGGGAAGATAGCACTTTGTAGCTGAAATACAGAGCTGAAAGCTTGGATAACCTGGATTCAGATAATAACTCCACTCTATCTACAGTTAGCTATCCATCAAACCACTGCTGTAGAAATGCCACAGATGTATCTGTCACCTAAGAGAACTGTGCTATCTATGACCTGTGCTGCTTCACCCTCTCCTCACCACTATACCCAAGGTAGATGAAAGCATCCCTTTTAAATCTGTGTAGAGGTTTGCTGTCATGTTGCAACATCATGCCTGATGACTCAGCAGAGAGAAGACAGCCATTTGAGCTAGAATTGTATTCTCCTTGTTCATTAAGACAACATTCTTTACAGAGAGGACCCTGAGCACAGAGATTGCTCCTGCCTTACTTGTCAAAGGCTAACTCAAGAGCAACATTTTTCTAATATGCAGTACACTACCCTTTGCAATGGTTTGAATGTGAAAGGGAACAGTTGATTCACAACCAGTGGCACAGTTTTGGGAGGTGTAGCACCTTTAGGAGGTAGAGTCTAATCTGGAGGCAGTGGGTCATATAGTGGGTGATCCTTGATGTTCATAGCACATCCTACATCAGACCATTCTCTCTTTTCTTATTCATCCAGATGTGATGAAACTTATGATATCACAGCTCCTCAAAACACCACTCAAAAACAAACAAACAAACAAACAAACCCTTCCCCTTTGATCTGTACATCTGATATTTTATAAGAACAGTGAGAAGAGGAACTAATCCACCTATTCTCATTATTTCATGGACTCTGTTTTATATTTGGATTGATTTGTGAACATTTTCTAAAAACATCACCAGGAAGAAGAGAAACTAGCCTTGAAAAAGAACTGATGTGCACCATGGTTTACATTTCTATAGTCACAAGCTTAGGAAGATACATCACCAGGAAGAAGAGAAACTAGCCTTGAAAAAGAACTGATGTGCACCATGGTTTACATTTCTATAGTCACAAGCTTAGGAAGATAATTTGACCTGCTTCTACACTGTGACTCAGTTATTTTAGATTTCAATATTGTATTAGTCAGGGTTCTCTAGGGTCACAGAATTTATGGGTAATCTCTATATAGTAAGGGAATTTGTCAATGACTTAGTTGGTAGTCCAACTCCCCAACAATGGTCAGCAGCTGCTGTGAATGAAAGTCCGAGGATCTAGCAGTTGCTTAGTCCCACAAGGCAAGCAGGCAAAGAAGAGCGAATCTTCTTTCTTCCATTGTCCTTGTATAGGTCTCCAGCAGAAGGTGTGTCCCAGATTAAAAATGTGCACCACCACACCTGAAACTTGTGTCTTGCAGACTCAAGATCTGGATCACAGGTGAGCCTTCAATTCTGGATTGTAGTTCACTCCAGATAGAGTCAAGTTGACAATCAGGAATAGCCACTACAAATATGTCCTCATTTTCTCTTTCTGATTTTATAACCATAACAACTACCTGTAACTTTGTTTCATGATTTCAAGTTTTGTTCTTAGGAATGAATTCATGTTCTTTGTGTTTATTAGGTGATTTTATTAGTAGTATCACTTATACTTCTATTTCTCTTTCCTTCCTTGTCTTTTCATTTTCTTTTTATATTCCTCTGAGATAGGGTTTCACTATGCAATGCTGGCTAGCCTGGAAGTTACTATGAAGAAGAGACTGACTTTTAGTTTGCACCCCCTTCCACCTCTGCTGGCTTTACTACATGTTGCACCATGTCCAGTTATATTTCTAAGTCATTGTTCAACTGTACCACAACTGTGGTATCAGATTTGACATCCATTGATTTCCTATTGCAGATGATGTTTTTGTGCTTCTATAAAATTAATTCATACCAATTTTGCAGTATTAGCAAGATAAAAGGCTTGTTTTCTGACTATATGCATGTTATTCACTCACAAAAAATTCAGTCTGGGTTTTTTAATATTTCAGATAAGGCACCCACGTTTGTCTTGATTCTAATATTCTCCCAAAAGCAATGGTATGTGTTGTGAGATTTTGTGTTTTGGTTTTTTGTTTCCGACTCACTGCTCCAGTGAGTCAGGCCTCACTTGGGGTATACATATATTTGTGTGTATTATTGCTGCTACCCTTTCTTCAAAGTAAAAGTTTTGATTTCATTGCAGAGTACTGAATAAATATAGATACATTATCAGTTACTCATTTCCAGTGTCCTTTCACTTCATTGGTCTCTTGACTTTTCCCCAGAAAGTCACATTTACTGCTTTTATTAGACAGATGTGAGAAATACAAACAGAAGAGTCAGATTTTGGAGAAAGTTTAAATCTTAGGTTAGTGATATAATGTAAGAAAACCAGAGATTGACTGTTACTTGGGAACTGGCATTAGTCACAATTCCTTAGTAATTTCCTTTCATGGTGACTGGATTGGATGAGTACTAGTTTATGATATCCTTATAAGGGTTTTATTTTAAAGCAATTATAAAAAGATTTTTTTGACCAATTAATTGCCATTTCCATTAGTAGTTCTATTTTCCCATTCAAAATTGTCATTTTTCCAAATAATTTTGTGCTTTTTTTTTTTCTTTTCAGTTTTAAAAGAAGACTCCTGAGGGGCTAAATGATATACCCTGTTCAGGATTCAGAGTTATAGCCCAAAAAGAAGTCATGGTTACTTCATGACCACAGCAGAGAAGCAACCATGGCTTCTGAAGCATCACCCCCTTTACATGAGCACTGTTAAATTTTGCACATAATATATGCACAGAGCAGCACAATAACTGATAAAGCAAAGAAGCAGATTAATAGCCATACAGTAAAAGGCTAGCATTGGTTTGACTGTGGAGCAATCTTCTTAGAGATGTGGACTTTTCTCAGATAGAGGGAAAACAGTATGAGGAAAGCTAGCCAATGGAATAGACTGAGCATGGTTTAAGCAGGCTGAATTCCATATGTTTAGGACAGGATCAGTCAAGAATCTTTTAAGTGAGCAGAAAAACAACAAAAACTGATTAAACAAGAATGACAAGAATAACTAGAAAACATATGAATAAAATATTCATATTACTGAAAATGTACATTGGTAATTGTGCTTCAACACAACAGTAGAGACAACATTCCTAGTCCCATCTGCTTAGCCATATTTCCCTTTGTGATGATCTAGTTTTCAGACATGCTCACTCCATCTGGTGACAAAATGGCCAGGTCCAGGATTAAATCCAAACTTATTGGAAATAAACAAAAACAAAATAGAGAGATAATTTGATTTTTGCCATGGGTCAAATATGAGTGGCAACTGTCTTTAGTATTGTACTGTCGTGGCCAGTTAGAATGAAGAAAACTATGCTGGACTAATTACTGGTAGAAGCTAGATTAGATGCTCTGCTTTGCAAAGACATTCCTAACAGCTAGTGTTGAATTATTTTTCCCTTATCTTCCTCAAAGGATAAGAATAGTACTTAGAAGAAAGGAAGCAGTGCAAAGGAACATGTTGGTAACCAAAATAGTAAATGCAAAGCCAACAAACCAATGACTAGTTGGGGAGAATAAGAAGCAGATGTGGGCACTATCACTGAAATGTGTGCACAGATGCACACACGTGTGTGTGTGTGTGTGTGTGTTTGTGTGTATTCTTATTGTCTGATACATATAAGAATATTGACAAGTTTTTTCAGGACCTTGGAGAGGTATCTATGTATCACCTATCTATCATCAATCATCTATCTATCTATCTATCTATCTATCTATCTATCTATCTATCTATCTATCTAATTTCAAGAGTTACTGATGCACCAGAAGAAACTGCAAAGCTGCATCTCAATGCTGTTTTCCTGTCTGTTGACACTCTTATTTTGAACCTTCTATTGAAAAATCTGTTTTTCAGGTTGACACCATTTTTCAGAGTGTTACAAAACATTCAAACAGGAAATTGTGGTTTTGCCTTCATTAGGGAACCATCTCCTTCCTAGGCATAAATGCCTTCACTTTGGGGATTTCTTTGATCATCTATATGCCCTATGCATCCTGTCCATTGATTGCACTTTTTTATTTGGTCAAGAGATGGTCCTAAAATTACACATCTTAGATTTTTGGTCTCTATCTCTGTGTGTCCAGGTTTATCATTAACCTTTATCTTTACTAAAATATACTATTCAATTCAATAAATGCAACCTCTAGGCTTGATTATACTAAATTCTAGTGATGAAAAATTTAGCTTTACAGTGCTCTTTTATTTATTGTAATTTCCCCATTATTGTTTCACTTAATGTTTGAAACAGTACTGCAAGGTTGAAGAAATATTTAACTTTATTCTAAGACATTTTTTAGAGTTACTGAGATTGTAGAGATGTAAAAACAATAAAAATTAAACAATTGTTTATCAACTGAATGAAAAGTAGAACACACATCCAATGGCTTTAGTGGATATATATTTAAATTGGCTGTTATTGAATCTATATATCTATATATGTATCTATGCATCTATGTATCTATGCATGTATGTATGTATGTATCTATCTATCATCTATCAATCTTTTTATCAATCATCTATCACCTATATTTTTCCTTTCTGTTTCTTTGTTTCTTTGTTTCTTTGTTTCTTTGTTTCTTTGTTTCT
>JADRCH010000089.1:8552700-8566612 GCA_019843965.1 Rhynchomys soricoides
TGTTTCTTTGTTTCTTTGTTTCTTTGTTTCTTTGTTTCTTTGTTTCTTTCTTTCTTTCTTTCTTTCTTTCTTTCTCTCTTTTTGTTTGAGACAGAACTTCTCTATGTTGCTCTGGCTAATTAGGTAGACCATGCTGGCCGATAACTCAATATCTGCCTGCCTCTGCCTCCCTTATGATGAAATTAAAGGCATGTGCCATCATGCACAGCCTAGTTCAGTAACTCGAATCAGTACTAGCCCTCACAATGTATGGAAGGCAGAGAGAAACAGTGGTGTACAAAGAGAAACTAGAAGACTGTTTTAGAACAAATTCCTGAAACAGATGCTTGAAACTTAATTTGTTCACAATAAAAGTGATCTTCTTGTGCAGGCCATTTTACTCAATTGGTTCTTTTTGCATCTGTTTTGCTCACTCATATTCAGAAACCTTGAAAGTTGCCCTTAACCCCCTCTTTCCTTTTCTTCCCCTTCCTTCATTTAGCCTCTAAATTCAGTTTTCATACCTCATATCTTTACTGAATACACAATTTCTTTCTAGAATCCTACCATTGCCCCAAGTTTTGCTCTTAGGTTTTTATTTTTTTTCTCACAACAGTTGGCTCTCTCATTTAACTTGCCCTTTTATCAACAGAGTTATTACCTCATGAATAAATCTGAGCAGACCATTCTTTTATTAAGTCCTTAATGCATTCTTCAGTCCTGTGTATTTGATATGTGTCTTACCATCCTATCCTTACTCAGCCACAGCCACTGTTCACAGCCTTGTGTCAGGAAACTTAAGCATGAAAGTTTGCTCTAATAGAAATTAGAATCTATAATATGGTGAACTAAAAAGGGCTTTCTTAATTGGAGTTTGAATATTCTGAGTTAATAGTCTAACTTCATTACATATCAGCTATTTGAAATTTGGTCCCTTACATACCCTTCAATTAAATATCTATACAATAGGAACTCTGATTTCTACACTGTGACTAGTTTACAGATTATTCACAGTACTCAGAAAACCAGTACATTACCAACAAGCATAATGAATTATAAGGGATGCGTGAGAAATTATGAAAGAAAATGGCATTTGACTATGTACTCAACAATCTCACAGTTCATTTTCTAGATTATCCATATTTTTCCCTCATTGTGAAAAAGTATCTGAGGGAAAAAAACCCAATGTATAAGAAAAATTATTTTAGCTTACTATAGAGGAATTGTAACCCAGAAACATCATTGATCTGGGAAGGGATCACATCCAAAGACCTTCTAAGTCTATATGATCCAATGTAGACACACCCTAGATTTCAGTGTGATCTGGCTGAAATGCAGGCTTGCCCTTAGTGAACACTATTAATCCCTAACAATGAAGGTAAAGTTAGTTTGTAGAAGCTACATTTGAAAATGAAATCTAATTGAGGATCAGACAAAGTGTCGAATTAGAGAAAGATTTGACAGACTGAGTCAGAGATAGGATGTGCCTAACTCATATGAAAACAGCAGAGGAAAGAAAGGCTACTTAAGAGTAATGAGAGATAGAGAGAAAGGGGGTGGCATGCCACGTGCCATGTACCATGTGCTATGCATGATTCACAGTGTGAAGTGTGTGGTGTGAAGTATGTTGTGTGTGTGCGTATGACAGTTTTACAGAAACATGTTGCAGAGAGAACAGGCTAGATACACATGAAAACAGAATGAGCCAGAGAATAAGAAGGAGCTAAATCATTAACACAGATTGCCAAAGTTAGTATGAGGCCAAGCAGAGCAATTCATTCAGAAGCCAAGAGAAGCTGGTTTGAATCAATCAGCTTGGAAGATTAGATTGTATGGAGGCTAGAAGCTTCTAGGCCTAGTCCTAGGAATAGCTAAGACAGAGAAGGAAATGCTCTGGGCTCAGCCCAAAGTATGCATTCACACAGCTTGGCTACTTATCTAATCTCATCTCATTATCTGAAGAAATAAAAGCAACACTTTCAGCTTATCATTTCAGAGGGTTCAGTATATGCTCATCTGATTCCAGAGGTCTGAGATCTCTGGTAGGGTGGAGTATCATGGTAGAATGCTACAGCATCAAAATCTGGTCATCTCATAGTGTATAGAAAACAGAGACAGAGGAAGGGAGTAAGAACAAGAAAGTTCTGTAATGGCTTACCCCATGTTGCCTATTTTCTCTAGTTATCCATTTCTTTTAGTTTGTACCAGTATCAGTGCTCTAAAAATCATAATTTCATCACTGGACCATACCACTGGTTAAAACAGAAGTTGAATAATATAGTAACATTTCAAACATCCCACCAGCTTGTACTGTTCTCAATAGTTCTCAAATTACGATCTTTTCGGGAAATGCTTCATATTAACATAGAACACTCTTGACATCACAGACAAGATTGAGGTGAAAGTGTTTTGTTCCAGGAAGGGATTTTCATCATGGGTGTTAACTCATAATTAGATGGTATGTAAATAAATTTTACCTGTCAAATGAAGCACAAAAGGTCTTTCATTGAGAAGTGAGGTAATAAACTGCATCCTGGAAGTAATAAGGAAACAGCATTTTAAAGGTAGAAGAAATTATGCCAAGATTCACCACCATCACGATTTTTACCTCAAATTCTTGTAACTTTTACTGGAATATGTAACTCACTTTAAAACATTTAAAAATGTGTCAGTCCATAAGAAGGCCAGATGAGTGTGAGGATTGGTTGCCTTTATGGATTCCTGAGGAATGGCAGTTGAGACTTGACAGAAAGAACTAAGTTAGTACCACATACAGGGCCATAAGCTCAAGCACATCTACTTATATTGCATTGTTCAGTGCACACTCACACTCCAACAAACTTGCCTCAGGTTAAGTTCAGCAGACATATTATCTGCTTCAGAAAGAAGCTGGGGAGATATTTTTCCTTTAACAAACTTTCACACAGAATTATATGAAGATCCATTGTAATTTTCCATCATCTCTATGTAAATATTCCAAGATAATATTGAAAATTCATATTTCAAGTCACTCTGAAGTTAGTGACTGACAGATATATAAGTACTACAGCAAAGAAACAAGAACTTTTGAGGATGGTACAGTACTTTCTCTTTTTTTCCTCAAGCCTTGGTATGCCAGCGCCCAACAGTCTGGTAATTCAACTGTTCTTGATTCTAGGTCTGATACGCTTGAATTTTGACAATAATTTTCAGTGAAATAAAAAGATTCTTCTGGGACACATTGAGAATCTTTTGTGGTTTCTTAATTGGACTAAGAGTTTAAAGGCCCAAGCTTGTCATTTCTGTTTTTCACAGTCTCCAATGTAGTAATAAAACATTCTAGCCCATTTATATCAAGAGAAGACGTTCGGTTCCACAAGTGTCTTTAGACATTTTATCACAATCAGCCATAGGTGACAATTTAATTAATCACAATACCCAGCTTTTCAGGGATTACTGTTTTCTCATTTCAAGTTGGCAAGAACTCAGTATATTGTTTATGGCCAGGCATACAACTAGATGAATTCATTAATCTCATTGTTTAGGTTTGTTTTTCTGGGACTACACGTGGTACTAAGGTACTATCAGATCCAGGGTCTGGTCAGGAGCAGATAAATCATAGTAAATATGGCAAAAGGAAGAATTAATTGTATTAAATTGAATGTAGTGTTGAAGGACCATAAGTAGAACATTAAAGTACAATTGAGGGCCTTCCTCAGTCTTGGGGCCCAGAACAAGGCGTTTGAGTTTTGAAGAAATTGAGAAATGCCTTCACAGAAGACAGACTTCCTCTGAGAAGGTGGCCCAGTGTAACTGTAACTGGTACCTCAAGAGATTTTGGACCTAGCTTCAAACTCTGAGAGGTATTTTTTTCTTCTCTTGGCATCTCAGATCATATGTTAATTCTATGAAGTTTGGATTCAGACTTCTACTAATAGATCATCTTTTAATAAATGCTATCACTTCTGAAGGAACAAAACCCAGAATTGTTAGAGACAGGTAGAAAATTCTACTGCCTGGGGAAGGGCTGTTGTTGCAACAAGGCTAGGAGAAGGCCTGTAGGATGGGCAGCCACGCAGGAAGGTATGGGCAGGCCTCACCTCTTCCACGTTTTAGTTAAAATGAGTACCCAGGGCTTATGGAATGTAAAGCCACCTGAGAAGCAAGAGCTGTAACATTCAGAGTCATTAGTTCTCCATCACAGAGCGCAGGTGAGTTGATTTGTAAACAAATATAACATTTTAAAATAACCAATGCAGCTTTTCAATAATATTTAAAATTCTAAACTTTAAATAGAATCAATTCGTTTAAGCTTGAGGAGGTGTAGAAACATGTGTAAGAAATCAACAGGATAGGATGCAGTAAAGAGAGGATGACCATAAAATATTAATATACTGCATGTGCATATAAGATTGAGGTAAATGTGTTTAACTTAATTTTACTTAATATTACTTATATCCTCAATTTTTTATAAATCACCTTTATAAAGTTCAATTTACTGTAATATAGAAAATCATCACAAAAGAAGATCCAAAACTCAATACAAACACCAGACACCATGGGGGAATGGAGCTTATTAGGAATCTCCAACAGTATCTGCCTTTTCTAGGATGCTCCTCCTGAACATCAGATCTCAACTGTAAAATGGCATTAACTTTTCATTGTAAGAGTAAAAGAAAATCAGTCTGAAATGTGGTTTATGAAAGTATGGTTTGCTTTTATAGTGATAGATCAAAATTAATATTCTGATATTTATAAAACCTTTTTACCTAAATGGTTCCATTCTCCATATAGGAAGAGTTGAAGGGAACTGAATGGAACATTTAAAAGACATATACACATTATTTTCAGAATTTAGTAGGTCTAGAAATGTTTCTGGATGATGATCAAAGCAGGAGCTATTGATAAAAGGAATAAACATGAGAACACTCAGCAGCTCTGGATACCCACATAAGACCTCCAGAAGATGAACAGTGTTTAAACTTCCAATTGGAAGAAGGATAAGAGATCCTGATGGTCTACTCGTAGCTAAGGATCTAATGACTATAGAAGGCTGCTGAGGAAGAAGAGCCAATTCCTTTGAAGGGAAGATAACCACTGGTAGGTTTTCCAGGCTTTGGGGAATGACTCCATGTGTGTATGTGTGTGAGCAGCACTAACTGGACATAGTGAGCTCTAAGAAAAGTGAACGTTTGGGAGTCCTGTGTCTCCGCTTCCCATATACCAAAGAATGGATAGGATTACAGATGTCTGCTTTATATGGGTTCTGAACTCAGGGCCCTGAGCAGCAAGTGCCACTCACTGAGCCATATCTTCACCTCTGTGTTCTGTTTTTTAAAAGTCATTTTAAAAAAAATTATCAGTTTTCAAGATTACAGAATAATTATTTGCTTTTAAATTTCAGTATGCTAGTTTAAAGCATGTTTATGTGTAATAATCATACCAAGGAAGTGTGATAGCTTTCACCTGAAACAGATGTTATTTCTGAATGTGAGAACATTCAAAATCTTCCCTATTAGGTAGTCAGAAATATTAAATTTATGATTAACCATAGTTATTCCATTACCAAATAAAATTCTTATTATTGAACACGGTGACCATTTAGAACACTATTTTTTAAATTATCATTTCCATAAAATATATTCTGATTATGTTTTTTAACTCCATCAACTCCTCCCATATCCTCCCCACCCATCCAAATTCATACCCTTCTCTGTTTGCTCTCAAATAGGAAACAAACAAACAAACAAAACAACAAAAAGCCAAAAATGAAAAGCAAAAGAAAAAATAAGATGAAATAAAAACAAACAAATGTGAATAGGACAAAATTTTAAAAATGAATAAAAAAAAAGAGCTAAATAAAATACATTAGAAACACACATACATATGCAAAGATACATGCATTCACACACAGAAATCCCATAAAGACACAAAACCAGAAAACATAGTGTATAAGTCAAAGACCTGTAGGGAACAAGTGCTGAGACAAAGCATTGTGTTACAAACAAAGCAAAACAAAACAAAACAAGAACAAGAACACTTACAAAATTACCATTGAGTCATTTTGTGTCATACATCTGCTGCTGGGCATGAGGCCTGCTCTAGTGAGGCTCCATTGGGAAAAACTAAATTTTCTTTTTTTTTTAAAATTTTTATATTTTATTTACATTTCAAATGTTTCCCCCTTTCCAGATCTCCCCTTTGGAACCTCCACATGCCCTCCGCCCTCCCCCTGCCTCTATGGGGATATTCTCCAACCCACCTCCCCACTGCACCCCCCACCCACTCTTGTCTTCCCTCCTTGACATTCTCCTATACTGGGGGATATAACACCCTCAGGCCCAAGGGCCTCTCCTCCCCCTAACGGGTGACAAGACCGTCCTCTGCAGTCTTTGTGGCCAGCACTATGGGTCCCTCCATGTGTATTCTTTAGTTGGTGGATCAGTCTCCAGAAGTATGGGGGGTCAGACCAGTTGCCAGTGTTGCTACCTCCCTGGGGCTGCACACTCCCTCAGCTCCTTCAGTCCTTTCTTCAAGCCCTCCATCTAGGACCTCTGTTGGGAGCCGCCTGAGCACCCACATCCGCCATTACAAGATGGCGCCTACATTCAGCCGAGGACAAGTTGTAAACAGGCTAGTGCGCATGCACCTGGTAATTTTCCACCTCAGAGTCTCAGCCTCTCTCGTGGCGGCATCTGGCCTGGTGTGCGGGAGCCAATGGGGAAGCTCCATGTCCCAGCAAGCGCTGTGACCTATATAAGGGACGGGTGTTCTATTGTTCGGGGTCTCCACTCGTGGCAAGCTTATGCTCTCCCTCTCAAGATGCATTATAGCTTTACTGCAGAAGGATCCTATGTGTGCCGCGTCGTTCTTGCTGGCGAGACCGTAGCGCGGGACATCTGGTGCCGAAACCCGGGAAACTTTGTCATCATCAAGCACCTTTGGAGACCCCCTGGAAACAGGGAGGATTCAGAACTGCAGGGAGGTAGGTTCGGATAGGCATGTTGACCCTGGATCTTGATTTGGGATTTGAAGTTTTGCTAATTGTGTTAAGTGCCCTCATTTTGGTTTTACTGTCTTTGTATTGCGGCGAACAAGGTGAGGCCTGTGTAGATGCTGTAAGGGAGGGGCAAATCACCCCTGATAGGGTCCAGGACACCATGTCAGAAACCGGACGGAGTGAGAGGAGGGGTACCCAAAATCTTAGCAAGGGAAATGGACCTCCTGGTAAGTCAAAAGACGAGGGAGAGATTAAAGACAAAGTAGAGTACAGCCAAATTAAAGACCTGGCTGAAGCGGTCCGAAAGTATGGGGTAAATGCTAATTTTACTATAGTAATGTTAGAGAGATTTGCCGGGGCGTCCATGACTCCCGCCAATTGGCAGATGCTGGCCAAGGCTGCGCTCCCTACAATGGGCCAATATATGGAGTGGAAGGCTTTATGGCATGAAGCTGCACAAGCTCAAGCCAGAGCCAATGCTACGGCACCGACCCCTAGACAGAGAGATTGGACCTTTGATATGTTAACTGGCCAAGGTCCTTTTGCGGCAGATCAGACCTCATTCAGGCAGAAAAGAGACTTTGGTATCTCTGCCATTATCATACGTGTGGTGGCAGCGGCTGCGGTTACAGGGGCCATCACTGTCACTGCGTCGGCCCTTGTGCTCTCTGGAACGATGCAGACCGCCAATACCATTAATGAGTTGTCTGCAGCTGCCACCTTAGCTCTAGACAGACAGGTATCCGCCAATACTCAAGTCCAGAGGGACCTAATGCTGGTTAACCAGCACATTGATCTTATTCAAGAACAACTGGATGTCCTTTGACAGCTAGCCCAATTGGGCTGTGAACAAAAGTTGCCAGGACTCTGTGTTACTTCCATACAATATGACAGATTTACAAAAGCAGCTAACCTGTCTAAAAGTCTTTCGCAGTATATGTTACAGAATTGGACCCTTAAATTTGATGACACCCTGCGGGAATTGCCGACAGCAATTATTCAGATCAACTCCACCCGTCTTGACCTGTCCTTGACCCGAGGGCCTCTCTTCATGGATTTCCTCGGCAATTTCTTATTTCAAGGAATGGGTGGGGGTGGGATTGTTTGGAGCAGCGCTTTGCTGTGGGTTGGTGTTCCTCCTATGGCTCATCTGCAAACTCAGGGCCCAGACTAAAAGAGACAAGGTGGTTTGTTGCCTTAGAACAAAGAGCCCCGGCCGGTGTTTGGCTGTCCATGCTTAAACAATAGTGGTAGGTCACCAGCCAGACAGTTCTTGCACACCCGCGAGTCTAGTCTCATTGCACTGGGTAGAATGTTTGGTCTGAGCAGCTCTTGAGGGATGTCGAGCAAAGCATCGCACAAGGCGGCCATCGTTGTGGGCCACCTTGGGAGATATGTCATCTGCATGAGGGTTGAGTGCCCTAGTTTCCCTCCCTCTAAAAAACGGCACTGGGCGGGTCAGGAAAACCTCGGGCATGCATGAGCTTAGGGGTCTTCTCCTGTACAAGGCCCAAGCTTTTGGTCAGGGGATTTGACCTCTGTCTCCACCCTCTTAAGAGTGTCCTACTTTGCTTACAGAAATAAAAAGGGGGAGATGTTGGGAGCCGCCTGAGCACCCACATCCGCCATTACAAGATGGAGCCTACATTCGGCCGAGGACAAGTTGTAAACAGGCTAGTGCGCATGCACCTGGTAATTTTCCACTTCAGAATCTCAGCCTCTCTCGTGGCGGCATCTGGCCTGGTGTGCGGGAGCCAATGGGGAAGCTCCATGTCCCAGGCAAGCGCTGTGACCCATATAAAGGGCGAGTGTTCTATTGTTCTGGGTCTCCACTCGTGGCAAGCTTATGCTCTCCCTCTCAAGATGCATTAAAGCTTTACTGCAGAAGGATCCTATGTGTGCCGCGTCGTTCTTGCTGGCGAGACCATAGCGCGGGACAGACCTCGTACTCAGTAATACTGTTCCTGCGAAGTGACTCTTGATTATTTCAAACTTTTAGGCTAATAACCACTTAACAGTGAGTACATACCATGTTCATTCTTTTGTGACTGCGTTACCTGGCTCAGAATGATGTTTTCAAGATCCATCCATTTGTCTACGAATTTCATGAAGTCATTGTTTTTAATAGCTGAGTAGTATTCCATTGTGTAAAAACTAAATTTTCTGTTGCAACTATCCATTATTTGGAAATAGCTTCTTGGTTAGGGATGGATGCATGTGTCCACTTCTCCTTAGTGCTGGAGCCATATCTGTCTTGGACCTGTGCAGGCCCAGTACATGCTGCTGTAGTCTCTATGAGTTCCTATACATTGCACAGACGTACTGTTTTTATTTAGGCTAGTTCAGTTTCCTTGTATGAACATCTATGAAGAAGAGGGCTCATGGCTGTCATACTCCACACTGCTGAGCTCCTGGCTACTGAAGGATTCTGGAGGAAGAACAGCTATTTTCTTTAGATGTTTACACTCTGGGAAGTCCAACAAGTTCTACTCAGACACAAAGAAGCTAAACAGGAAGGAAGGCCCAAGAGAAGAGGTTTGAATTTCATTTAGAACAGGTGAATATAGTCATAGGAGGCAGGTAGAGGGAGGGAACTGAGTGAGAGTGGGGATGCGGAGGGGAATGTGAGGAGTTGAGGATTGGGTGAGGAGATAGACAGGAGCAAGGGCCAGAAGGCCAGAATAGTAAATGGAGATCTGTGGCTGGTGGAGTAGAAGGGTGGAGGTTATCTTTAGGACCTACCAGAGATGTGGGTTGGGGGAGGTTCCCAGGTGTCTATGGGGGTGATTTTAGCTGAGACTCATAGTAGTGGGGATATAGAATCTGAAAAGGCCACCTCCTATAGCCAGTCTGGACCCTTAATGGAGGTATAAGGACACTAACTCACCCACAAAACATTTATCCCAAAATTTGTCCCATCTACAAGAAATGCAGGGATAAAGATGGAGCAAAGACTGAGGGAATGGCCAAGCAATAAGTGGTTCAACCAGACATCCATCCATGGGCGAGCACTGATCCCTGACTCTATTAATGATATTGTGTTAAGCTTGTAGACAAGAGTCTAGCATGGCTGTCCTCTGAGAGACTCTACCCAGCACTGACTGAAACAGATGCAGATACCTACAGCTAAACATTGGATGGAGCTCGGAGACTCTCATGGAAGACTTGGGAGAAAAATTGAGAGACTGAAGGGGATAGAAATGCTACAAGAAGACCAACAGAGTCAACTAACTTTGACCCTTGGGAACTTTCAGATACTGAACTACCAAGAAAAGAGCATACACTGGCTGGACCTAAGCCCCATGCTCATATGTAGCAGATATGCAGCTCGATCTTCATGTGAGTCCCCCTGCAACTGAATTGGAGACTGTCCCTAAGGTGGTTGCCTGTCTGTGGAGTATTTTCCTCAATAGGGCTGCCTTCTCTGGCCTTGTGTGAGGGAGGGACTAGAAGGGAGGTGTCAGTGACCAGGATGTAAAGTGAATAAATAAATAGAAAGAGTAAATAAAAATTATTCTAAATAGTAAAAATATAACAACAACAATGACACAATAGTGAAAATACATGTGGAAAGATGACTATTGGAGAAATGAAAATTGAATCTGTAGCAAGATACCTGATAACACATCCATGAAATGACATCTGTAAGTGAAAGGCTTATTTTTCAAGAATTTCTGATGGGGAGGCATTAAAAATCCCAGGCCTTGCTTGTGGCAATGAGAGACAGTACACCCACTTTGTAAAGCAATCTCACAGTTTCTTAAAACCTAAACTTACTTCTCTCATAAAGTCAGCTATCTAAATACCTCTCTCAATAAGTGACAACATACATGTAAATTTTATTAACTATTTAGAATTTTATGTGAGGGAAGCAGTAAGCAGCCAACCCCACTTTATGCTTAGGCTGAAAAGAAAAAGTCAGCATATCAAAAGGGGACTTGTCTACATTTTCATCTTGTCGATCTAAGTGTCAGTAGTTCCTGGACTACATTTTCTCTCTTCTTTCCTTGTTTTCTTTATTTCCCCTTTCCCCTGGAATAAACAGCGTCTGACTTGCTTCTGCCTTTGTAAGATTCCTTGGGAAAGGATGAATGAAGAACCACACGAATGGGCTTGAATCAAAGTTATTCTGCGTTGTACCCTATTTGAAGTTTGGCTGCTGTACAATTGTTTGAATTCAGAGGCCTTGGTGGGAGCCAACTTTATGAGCTCTTGTGTTGCTCTCTGTTTGCCTGCCAAAGTGAAACTTCCAGCTATTGATATGCCAGTCAAGTAGGTAAGCTGCACCCATCAAGGCAAAACCTCCAATGTTGACAAGCTCCTTGTTCATGGCTACCTGTACTTACTGCTGTAAGGAGCTGTGAATTTGCTGTTAGTTGCCTATTTGTGTTAAAAGCCTTCTGTCAACAGGGTGCTTGCCACATTTCTGAGCTTTCTTCAGAGATGAGAGGGCATATCTCCTATCCCAAAGATGCTGGATTCTTTTGAGTTGAGACAGAGTACGTAATGAAGAAAAAAAGTAACGGTATTTGGTTGTGTAAGAGTTTTCTCCACAAGTGAAACATTCCATCCTGTAGGAGAGGACTTTAAACAGGACAGCAAACAACTCAAAACAGCTTCAGGAAATCCCTGAAACCTACCAATATCACTAGGTCCCTCCCTGCCACAGTAAAGCAACAGCGCTGCTAAGAGTTTCTCTCAGATAATCCAAACATCAGAGACCAGCCAGGACTCTGTGTTAAGACCAGCTGCCTGGAAGAAGCAGAGACCAGCAGAACTTCCTGGAAAGGGTATAGACCAGCTTCCTCAGGAACCTGGGAAGAACACTGTCCAAACTTTCTTTTTACAGTGCAGTGTGCTCCAGGTTCCCCAGCTTTTGTGGGCTGTCACCCATGCTTGGCTGGGCTTTGTGATTCAGGTGTCTTATCTCTGCTCCTGTAAATAACCTGTCTCCCATACTCCTGTAAACACTAATTCATTGGTTTACCAAGTTGTACTTTGATGGTGTCCTTACTTTGATCTGACTAGTCTCCATAACTGGGTTGAGTAGGCATGTGCAATAATTCCCAAGGAAAAGTTAGTCACAGAGAAGCATTGTAAATTATAATTGGGCACAGTAACTGAGAGAGAAAGGAAGAGATAGGGAAAGCCAAGTCAGTAAGATTAAATACAAGTGGTGTGAGTCTTGAAATATGACTAATGTGAGCTAGATAAAGGAGGGAGAACACTATTCCCAGCATCAAGTGACATGTGTGTCTATTATATGCCCTTGGCTCCTTGTTATCTGTGGGCAAAGCCACATTTCATATCTCATCCTTGCTATGAGATTAACATGATGATTTTTATTTTCATTTTAATGGGTGAGAAAATGGAAACTCAGAGAGGCTTAGAGCTGATACATAAGGTATTCAAGGGACAAAAATCACGAGGAAGTTAAATGTGAGCTGTTTTGATTTTGAGAACATACCAGTGTAGTATGCATGTGTTGTTTTTTTCTATATACTGCCTGTCAATCTATCTATCTATCTATCTATCTATCTATCTATCTATCTATCTATCTATCTATCAGCTGTCTTTATCAGCTCTCTATCTCAGCTATCTATCTACCTATGATCCATTATCTATCTATCTATCCATCTATGCTTTATCTTTCTATCTATTATCTATCTATCTATCAATCTATCTATCTAACTTTCTATCTTATATCTACCTACCTATCTCTCTCCAGATTTGTTTAATTAAATGGAGGTTGTGTTTGACCTCCATTTACTTAGGCTCATTAAGAATCTCTTTGCTAAAATCTGAAAATCTTATCACTTACCAAGAACATTACTCACTCAGAGCTACAGTTCCCAAAACTTGCCTACTTATTTTTTAGCTTAGTTGGTGAGAATCTTAAAGGAAGGTGGACTGTACATGGTTCCTGACATCCTGATGCTTACTCACAATCAAGGAATGAAGGTAGAATGAATGAACTACTTATCCATGGCAGTGAAAGCATATTCATAACTTTTACATGCATTGCAAAGGGGAAGTTCATGGTATTATAAGAGCTTGTAAAATGGGGTTTTCCTTGGACTAGAGAGTTCACAAAAGCTCATTGTCAATTCAAGAGACAGGAGGGGCTTCAACAGAGCCAGCTTGGCAACCATCTGTGTCTTAAGATAAGGCTGTCTCTTCTTTGTAGCTGGTGCTATGAAGCACACATGAGGGAAGTGCATTATGAGGGCTCATCTGCAACCGATTCCAGTGCACCTGCTTAACCTTCTCTTTGGAGTGTGGCATCAGCAGATTTATTATGTCTTTAGGACAGAAAATCTATCAGCCTGCACATTAGTTTTTGGAGGAAGGCTGTATTTTAACTTTGCCCAGTCTACACTGAGTGATGGGAACCTTAATATCTTCAGCATATTTTCTCAAAGCAAGGACCTAGGAACATTCATGTGACATGAGGTGATTCTCGGGCTCCCCTGCTCTCAAGGTTGTTTGTTCTTTTACACTTCAGTTCCTTCAAGTGATGGGCAGAAAATGAGGGTCATGCTAATTCACAGGCTGATGATGTGTTGAAGGCAAAATTATAGAAAGAAAGTAAACTTTTTTGTTATGGTTTTTGTTTTTGGTTCAGAAACTTTCCCTTTCTATAGGTCTGGATTTTAGACATATGTAGAAAAATCAGGAAGGCAGCTTTTCTGGAACTTCTTTTCCAGTTGTTTTCTATTATTATCTGTTATGGTTCAGTTTGTGTGTCTTTGAATTCATGTGCTGAAGTTCTAATTCCAAGAATCACAGAATATGACTATATTTGGAGATTGAGTCTTTAAACAGATAAAGTTAAAATTATACCATTAGGGTGGCATTAATTTTACATGTTTAGCATTTTTCTTTTATATGTATATATATGTGTATATGTATATGTATATGTATATGTATATGTATATGTATATGTATATGTAT
>JADRCH010000089.1:8566622-8590552 GCA_019843965.1 Rhynchomys soricoides
TGTATATGTATATGTATATGTATATGTATATGTATATGTATATGTATCATATTGGCATTGGCATTTTTGGCAAGCAACATGGTTTAGTGAGTAAAGCCACTTGCTGCCAAGTTTGACAGCCTGAGTACAATCCCTGGGACCCACAGGGTTGAAGAAGAGAGCTGACTCCTGCAAACTTTCTATGGTCTCCTTATTCATGCTTCTGTACACACACCCATGCTATGAAAATAAACTAATGGAAAATAGTAGCAAAGTCCGCACACAAATTGATATTTTTATTCGGACATTTTTGTAGATAATTGTAGGACCATGAAAGGCAGCCTGGTTCCTGGTTGAGCTAAGGCTAGAAACTCCAGTGACCCTAAAGGGATGGAAGACATTTAACCCTGCTCCTTGACACCAGGCTCCTGGTACAAGGCTGAAGCCCTTCATAGATTTGTGTCCTTCAGTCATACAAGGGCAATGTCCCAAGCCCCTCCAAAGGTAGAGGATGTGACCTGTAGTCACATAGCCTCAAGACAGATCTCCATTTTAATGAGGTACCTAAAGGCCTGGAGGACTTACCCAAATAACCCTCCCTCCTAGATACTTCTTCCTGCCAAAAGTATTTAACCTCAGGCCCACCCTAAGAAGTGGAGGTATGGTTTTACTCATCTACTTTCCCCTATGACAATAAATGTCTTAAAACCATGGACTGTCTCTTTTCATTGGGATGTGTGAGCCGTGGAGAAGGCCTTTGCTTAAAGAGCCACTATCTAATCTCCTGCACAAGGCCTCTTTGCACTCCCAGCCATTGCTACCAACCACCAAGCCCAAGCCAAGCCCAAACCAGCAATCAAGCCAAGGATTCCTCAGTGGGACCAGCCAGAGCTCTCTCCTCTTTTCCCTCTCTGTCCTGGGCTAGATACAGCCCAGAGGCCCCCACTACGTTCTCAGCTCTTCTGAAGCATCCTTGCAGGCCCGGGGACCCTGAGCCAGCTCCAGCTGTCCTGAACCTCAGACTGCACTCCCCTACCCCCATCCATGAACTGCAGCTTTCCCATAGCCGAAAACTTGTCTGGCTAAAGCATGGGGTAAGTGCAGTCATATTTCCCATGGCCAAGCCCTGTGTCAGAGTGGATGCAGGACCCCATTAACCCTACAGATAATGTTAGTGAGTCTTTCACCCAATTACCCTCCTCTGTCCCTCCGTGCTGTCCCTGCTGTCTTCCTTTCCCAGAGCCCCTTGTGCTTTCATGTCATGTAGATTCTATTCGTCTCTCTTTTCTGTTTTTCTATCCACTGTTAGTGATCTCTTTCTTCCTCTCATGATTCCCTGTTTAATTTTATAGGCTTCACTCACACAGTCTACACATTGATATGCATATCAATTTACATATACACACATACATATATAAAATCTAGGATCCACATATGAGAGAAAACATTTGTCTTTCTGAGTCTGGATTACTTCCCTTTATATAATAATTTCCATTTTTATTATTTCCCTGAAAATGTCATTTTATTTTTCTTTATGGTTGAATAAAATTTCATTCTGCATATTTGCCACACTTTCTCTGTCTCTCAGATACCAAGTTGTCTTAAATGAACACTGAGTTCATTTAATGTAGTCAATCCTAAAAGCATTTACACACAAACAAATAAACAGACACACACATAAGTGTGTGTGTGTGTGTGTGTGTGAGAGAGAGAGAAAAATAATTAAAGAACTAATTAAAACTAATTAAATAATTAAAGAACAGAGGCTACTGACCTGAGAGTGGAAGGGTAGGGGAAGGGTTTAAGGGTTTTAGGGAGGGTAGCTGGAAGGAGCTGGAAGGACAGGAAAGATGGAAAGTGATGCCGTTCTATTTTGATTAAAAACATACTTTAAAAAAATCAAAGAAAGGTTCCGGTTTCCATCTGTGGTTGGAAATCTCTGCCTGGGCCACCAGGGCTCCATAGCCAAATAGTGCTAGGAGAAAGCTAGACTCCCAGGAGTGTGGGCAAGCCTGTCTGCTCAGAGTGACCCACCTGGAGTCCCCAGGACACAGGGACTGAGGAGTGGTCTTCTGGTTTCTTTCAGTGGCCAGGGAGCGGATCCTGTGACACTGGGCTCCAGACACAAATAGTGCCAGGAGAGAGATGGTATACCAGGAGTGCCAACATACCATTAAGCACAGACAAGACCCCCACTTCTTTTAAAATTCACTGGATCAAGAGAGACCCTTGCAGAGCCAAAAGGACACAGGAAACATGGGACAGTGGGGACAGAATCCTTCTGGTTTATGTCTGCACCCCAGAGCTGATCCTGTACCACAGCTCTCCAAACCCAAATTCCTCTCAGAGAGAACTGGTCTTCAAGAAATATTGACACCGAGGCTTGCAGGAGGGACAAGACACAATCAGAGAGAATGAGACTAGCTAACACCAGAGATAACCAGATGATGAAAGGCAACAACAAGAATATAAAGAACAGAAACCAAGGCTATTTGGCATCATCAGAACCCAGCTCTCCCACCACAGCAAGTCCTGAATACCCCAACACACCAGAAAAGCAAGACTCAGATTTAAAATCACATCTCATGATGATGATAGAAGATTTTAAAAAGGAAATAAATAACTCCCTTAAAGAAATAGAGAGAACACAGGTAAACAACTAGAAGACCTTAAAGAGCAAACACAAAAATCCCTTAAAGAATTACAGGAAAACACAACCAAACAGGCTGAATCACTGGAAAACACAATCAAACAGATGAAGGAAATGAACAAAGCCATCCAGGAGTTAAAATAGAAATAGAAACAATAAAGAAATCACAAAGGGAGACAACCCTGGAGTTAGAAAACCTAGGAAAGGAATCAGGAGCCATAGATGCAAGCATCACCAACAGAATACAAGAGATATAAGAGAGAATCTCCAACAAAGCCAAACCTTCTAATAGTGCTAGTTTGGCTTTGTTGGAGTAGGGGTATCACTGTAGGCATGGGATTTAAGACCCTAGTCTTAGCTGCCTGGAATTCAGTCTTCTAACTGCTGTTGGAACACAAGGTGAGGTGGAACTCTCAGCTCCTCTAGCTCCATGTCTGCTTGGATGCTGGCAAGCTCCTGCCTTGATGATAATGGACTGAACCTCAGAACCTATAAGCCAGTCACAATTTAATGATGTGCTATATGAGAGTTGCCTTTATAATTGTATCTGTTCACAGCAGTACAACCTTAGCTAAGGAATATTTTGGTTGGCCTAGTTCATCAGGTTTTTCAATAAACCATTGTCTCTTAAAAAAAAATAAAAAAAGAGAGAATCTCAGGTGCAGAAGATACCATAGAAAACATTGACACAACAGTCAAAGAAAAAGCAAAATGCAAAAAGCTCTTAACTCAAAACACCCAGGATATCCAGGATACAATGAGAAGACAGAACCTGAGGATAATAGGTATAGAAGAGAGGGAAGATTCCCAACTTAAAGAACCAGTAAATATCTTCAACAAAATTGTAGAAGAAAACTTCCCTAACCTAAAAAACGAGATGAACATAATGGACAAGAAGCCTATAGAACTCCAAATAGACTGGACCAGAAAAGAAATTCCTTCCATCACATTATAGTCAAAACACCAAATACACAAAATAAAGAAAGAATATTAAAAGCAGTAAGGGAAAAAAGGTCAAGTAACATATAAAGGTAGACCTATCAGAATTACACCAGACTTCTCATCAGAGACTATGAAAGCTAGAAGATCCTGGGCAGATCTCATACAGACTGTAAGAGAGCACAAATGCCAGCCCAGGCTGCTATATCCAGCAAAACTCTCAATTATTGTAGAAGGTGAAACCAAAATACTGTATGACAAAACCAAATTTACACAGTATGTTTCCACAAACCCAGCCTTACAAAGGATAGTAAATGGAAAAATGCCAACTTATGGAGGGAAACTACACCCTAGAAAAAGCAAGAAAGTAATCTTTCAAGAATCTCAAAAGAAGATAGCCACACAAACATAAAAATAACATTGAAAATAACAGGAGGCAACAATCATTATTCCTTAATATCGCTAAACATCAATGGACTAAATTCCCAAATAAAAAGATATAGACTGACAGACTGGATCCAGATACTGGACCCAAAATTTTGCTGCATCCAGGAAACACACCTCCATGTTAAAGACAAACACTACCTCAGAGTAAAGGGCTGGAAAACGATTTTCCAGGCAAATGGTCCCAAGAAACAGGCTGGAGTAGCCATTCTAATATAGGATAAAATCAACTTTCACCCAAAAGTCATCAAAAAAGATAAGGAAGGACACTTCATACTCATCAAAGGAAAAATCTACCAAGAAGAACTCTCAATTCTGAACATCAGGGCACCCACATTCATAAAAGAAACTTTACTAAAACTCAAAGTACACATTGTACCTCACACAATAATAGTGGGAGATATCAACACACTGCTATCATCAATGGACTGATCTTGGAATCACAAACTAAACAGAGACACAGCGAAACTAACAGATGTTATGAACCAAACAGATTTAACATATATCTATAGAACATTTCATCCTAAATCAATTCTTCTTCTCAGCACCTCATGGTACTATCTCCAAAATTGATCATATAATTGGTCACAGGAAAAAAAAAAAAAACAAAACAAAACAAAAAAAAAAAAACAAACCCGGCAGTGGTGGTGCATGGCTTTAATCCCAGCACTTGGGAGAAAGAGGCAGGCAGATTCCTGAGTTCAAGGCCAGCCTGGTCTACAGAGTGAGTTCCAGGACAGCCAGGACTATACAGAGAAACCCTGTTTTGAAAAACCAAACTAAACCAACCAAACAAACAAACAAAAAACCAAACCTCAACAGATATAAGAAGATAAGAAGATTGCAATAATCCCATGCCTCCTATCAGATCACTGTGGATGAAGGCTGGTCTTCAATGGTCACAGCAACAACAGAAAGCTCACATACACATAGAAGCTGAACAATGCTCTACTCAATGAAAAACTGGTCAAGGAAGAAATAAAGAAAGAAATTAAAGACTTCATAGAATTTAATGAAAATGAAAGTACAACAAACCCAAACCTATGGGACACAATAAACACAGTGTTAAGAGCTCTGAATGCCTCCAAAAGAAACTGGAAAGAGTATATACTTCTTTCTTTTTTTTCTTTTTGGTTTTTCGAGACAGGGATTCTCTGTATAGTCTTGGCTGTCCTGGAACTCACTCTGTAGACCAACTGGCCTCGAACTCAGAAATCTGCCTGCCTCTGCCTCCCAAGTGCTGGGATTTAAGGCATGCCCCACCACTGCCCAGCAAGAGAGAGCACGTACTAGCAACCTAACCTTAACAGCACACCTGAAAACTCTAGAACAAAAAGAAGCTAATACAACCAAGAGGAGTACAAGGCAGGAAATAATCAAATTAAGGGCTGAAATCAACCAAGTAGAAACTAAAAGATTTATACAAAGAATCAATAAAACCAGGAGCTGGTTCTTTGAGAAAATCAACAAGATAGATAAACCCTTAGCCAGAATAACCAGAGGACACTGAGACAGTATCCAAATTAACAAAATTAGAAATGAAAAGGGAGATAAAACAACAGATTCTGAGGAAATTAAAAAAATTATCAGATCCTACTAAAAATGCCTATACTCAACAAAATTGGAAAATCTGGAGGAAATGGACAAGTTTCTAGACAGATACCAATTACCAAAGTTAAATCAGGATCAGATAAACCATCTAAATAGTCCCATAACTCCTAAAGAAATAGAAGCAGTCATTAAAAGTCTCCCAACCAAAAAAAGCCCAGAACCAGATAGGTTCAGTGCAGAATTCTATCAGACCTTCAAAGAAGACCTAATCCAATACTCTTCAATCTATTCCTCAAAATCGAAACAAAAGGAACACTACCCCATTCATTCTATGAGGCCACAGTTAAACTGATACCAAAACCTAACAATAAATAAAAACTTCAGACCAATTTCTCTTATGAATATCGATGCAAAAATACACAATAAAATTCTAGCAAACCAAATCTAAGAACACATCAAAACAGTCATTCACCATGATCAAGTAGGCTTCATCCCAGGGATACAGGGATGGTTCAATACCTGGAAAACCATCAATGTAATTCACTACATAAACAAACTCAAAGGGGAAAAAAAAAAACACATGGTGATTTCTTACATGCTGAAAAAGCATTTGACAAAATTCAAAATCCCTTCATGATAAAAGTCTTGGAAAGATCAGAAATTCAAGGAGCATACCTAAACATAGTAAAAGCAATATACAGCAAACCAGTGGCCAATATCAAACTAAGTGGAGAGAAACTTGAATCAATCCCACTAAAATCAGAGAGTAGACAAGGCTGCCTTCTCTCTCCCTATCTATTCAATATAGTACTTGAAGTTCTAGCTAGAGCAATTAGACATGAAAAGGAGGTCAAAGGGATACAAACTGGAAAGGAAGAAATCAAAATATCACTATTTGCAGATGATATGATGGTATACTTAAGTGACCCAAAAAATTCCACCAGAGATCTGCTACAGCTGATTAACAACTTCAGCAAAGTGACTGGATATAAAATTAACTCAAGCAAATCAGTAGCCTTCTTATACTCAAAGGATAAATTGGCTGAGAAAGAAATTAGGAAAATGATATCCTTCACAATAGTCCAAACAAGATAAAGTATTTTGGTGTGACTCTAACCAAACAAGTGAAAGATTATTATTATTATTATTATTATTATTATTATTATTATTAAGTTTATTATTATGAAGTTATTAAAAACAGTAACTTCATGAAATTCGCAGGTAAATGGATGGAATTTGAAAATATCATCTTGATTGAGGCAACTCAGTCACAAAAGAATGAACATGGTATGTACTCACTGATAAGTGGTTATTAGCCCCAAAATTTGGAATACCCTAGAGTCACTTCACAGCAAATTTTGGGCTGAGCGTGAGGTTCCAGATGGAGGAATTGGAGAAGGGACTGAAGGAGCTGAGGGAGTTGGCAGCCCCATTCAGGGAGCAACAGTGTCAACTGGCCTGACCTCCTGATGCTCCTGGGTACTGGATCACCAACCAAAGAATACACATGGAGGGACCCATGTTGCTGGCCACATATGTGGCAGAGGAGAGTCTTGTTAGCCACCAGTGAGAGGAGAGGCCCTTGGGCCTGAGGATGTTAGATGCCCCAGTATAGGAGAATCCCAATGAGAGAAGACATGAATGGGTGGGTGGGTGGGTGAAGGAATACCCCCATAGAGGCAGGGGGAATGGGAGGGAATAGGGAGGTTCCATAGGGGAGATCTGGAAATGGGGAAATATTTGCAATGTAAATAAAGTATCAAAAAAAAAAGGGAAAATGAATAAATTAATTAATGAATGGAAAAAAATCAAACAAAGAAAAATCCCTAGCTCTAAGCCATTACTGAGTTTTCAGGAATGTTAGGACAGATTATGTTCAGGGTGGCCTCATGCTGTGAATACTGGGTGCACTATACTTCCATATAGCTCAGTAGGTTCTCTACCCCTAGGAAATTCCCATAAATACAAGAACACAATTTTATCCATAGGTCTTTCTGTGTGAAGCTGAGGTGCTTTCCAGACAGTGTTCTCCCACTGAATCCTGTGGGGTAGCTTCCAGAGTCCCCTGTTGCATCTGGATGACTCTGGTAGTCTGTGGAATCCAGCAAAACTTATCAAGTGTCTTCCTGTGGTCAGGGAATGTCCCACATGTAGAGAAATGTGTTGTTGAGGTGTTTAAGGGGTGTTGTTTTTCTTTGTTTTGATCATTCTCTCGAACAAAAGAGGATATTACTCATAAAAAATGGTTAGCCTTCATGCAGGATTCCAGCTAGGCAGGCTAAAATGAAGGAATGAGGTGCTCTCTACGCTCACTCCTAAGTTATCCTGTTTTTAAAGTGTCAGTTTTATGTGGAAACGTATGTTGGACATTCCATCTTTATTTATTTATTTAAATATACGTTTTTGATAATTTAATTTTATTAATGTTAAAAGAGCATTCAAAACTTTCCCTTCGGTTTTCCAAGTCTGATTTTAGGTTAATGTGGAGGCCTGAGAAAGAATAGATTGCCTCTCTTTATCACAAGCCATGTTTGCAGTTCAACTATGCTTTATGTATTTAGAGCCACAGCCGTGATGCTGGTGATGCTTGTCTTAGAGATAGAGGATGTGAGCATTTTGGATGGTTCAGGAACCACTGACCTTGTTTGGCTCCATTAATACCTGTGAATCCAGGGCAGAACTGATTCTCTGACTTTTCACAGTTGCACAGGACTCCTTACTATGGAGGGCACTGCCTCAGGGGGTTTAATATTTTGCAATTGCTGTTCATGAAATTTTAAATAAACTGATCTTCAACTACATGTTTTATAAATGAATATGACGAGACAATGAAATACACATGTAGTGGTCATATAACCCTTAGCATCTCACAAATATAAAACAGGAGGGAAAATTATAAGCTAACTGGTTCTAAAGGCAAGTGCTATAGGAGATGAACTCCGGGTAGGGGGATGGTAGTGGTCTTACTGAACCCTTGAAGTCTGAGAAGACACTAACCAGGGATGTGTTCATGGTTTTCTCTGTTGGTTGAGCACTTACTCATTTGCTGACTGATTGCCTGTATTAGAACATTCTCATGAAGTTTTCAGAGACAAGGAGCAACTGGAGCAAACTCCAAGCATCTCCAAATGAAAGCCAACTGTGAACACTTCCATATACTTTGAATTTCCAAGAATATGCTGGCATCTGCCCTTATCAAAAAGAACTCATAAAACTCATAAAACTCAGTTATGGGAAACAATGTCTTCAGACATTTTCAGAGGAGGAAACTTGAGAGTTATTCAACATATTAAGTTGCCATTGATGCTGTCTACCTAAGTTTGTTGAGACTGAAATCATGCATGAAGATTGATCTTTCCTATGGACAGGATTTATAGAACATATGAGTGTGCTTTTCCAGTAAAATCAGAGATCTCCTGATCCCAGTACCAGTCCTTTAGGTTCAAGGTCATAGAGCTCAATAAAGGCAGAGCTTGGGCTGAACTCAGGCCTCCAGGTTTACATTTGATTATCTGACATATTTGACAAATGCTGATTATCAGCTCACTCTGCAGATACTATAGAGAGCATGAGTTATGGGGGTCCACTCCGCAGAGACGGAAGTGTGAACCATGTCCACAGATAGCAGGTGAAGTTAAAGATAGGATAAGAACTTTCCAAGCTTTGTGCATGTTGTCACAGTCACTATGAGTTCATATTTGCAACTTTTCCTGTTGCCAGGGAAGTCTCTTATTGGAGAGAGTGAGTTACCTTTGGTTTAGCTGCTGGCAAACTTGTGGAAATCCCCAATCCACATAAGCTGATATTAGGACAGAGACTGCTCTCTGCAAATGGACATCACCATTGCTATGTCCACATTCACACAACTCATTAAAAATAGACAAGTCAAATCTGTGCCTGCTTGGAGCCTTCCCTCTGGTGTTCTAGTCTCTTTGGCACAGGAAGGTAGGTACTCTGAAGGCTATGGAAAGAGAAAACTGGACACCATCCCAGCCACAAAACCTTTGACCTATATTCTGCCCTGCCTATAAGATGTGCTGGGGCAGTGGTGGCTCAACATCTGTGGGAGTGGTCTACCAATATCCAATTTAACTTAAGGCCCACCCCTCAAGAATGACCCCATGCCTGACACTGCTTGGATGCCCAGGAACCAGAGACTTGATAGCCCAGAAATCTAGGGTGGAACCAAACAGGACTGTCTTAAGAAAAGATAAATGAAGTGATTCCTAATGATATTTTGCTGTACTCTTAGATCAGTGCCTTCTCCATGCATTAACAGAGGCTTCCTCCAGCCCCATATGAAAGCAAATACAGAGACCCACAGCTAGACGTTGTATATATATATATATATATATATATATATATATATATATATATACACATATATATATATATAGAGAGAGAGTCTAAATTGAACTGTCCATCATGTCCCTCCCTTTTGGGGCTCAGGGAATCCAGAGGAAGAGAAGGAGGAAAGATTGTACAAGTCAGAGGGAATGGAGAACATGGCCTGAATCAACCAAACAGGGTGTATACTGGCTCACAGAGAATGAAGCAGCAAGCTCAGGACTGCATGACTCTGCACTAGGTCCACTGCATATATGTTATGGCTGTTAGCTTGTTTTGTGAGACTCCTAACAGTGAGAATGGTTGTGTCTCTGACTCTTTTGCCTGCTCTTGGGACTCCTTTACTCTTGCTATTTTGCCTTGTCCAAAGACAGTATTTTGTTTTGTTGCATTTGGTTATTGGAGGCCTGCTTTTTTCTAAAAAGAGCCATAAGGAGAGTGTATCTGGTTGGATGATAGTATTTGGGGAGGGGCACTTGGAGGCGGGAAAGAAAACTATGATGAGGATGTGCTATATGAGAGAAAAAATACTTTTTCAACAGTAACAACAACAACAAGGTTGAGACAATAGGATCATAAGGCAAAGGCCTGTCTTAGCAAAACCATCTTTTAAAAAATAAAATGAAGGGAAAGGAAACTTATTCAGTGTGGATGGTGAAGCCAAGGTGCGGACCTCTGAGAAATGCATCATCTTAGTGGAACAGTCATTCCAATAATTCCGTGAGTTAACTTAGGGGATGATTGATACATATTCACTTGTTTAGTGACATGGAGATCACAGATGGTCCATTAGGAGAGTTTGGATAGACTTAATAGGCATGGTTGTGTAGGCATTCTCAGAAAAGTCATGAAGAAACATGTTTTTTTCTTATTCTCTCAGAAAATACATCCCAACAACAGCTTCTTCTCCCTCCCCTTCTCCTAGTTCTTCTCTCTCATCTTCCCTCCCCAACATCTACTGCTCCTCAGTTTCCCTTTAGAAAAGAACAGGCTTCCTAGTACCCAACAGAACACAGCATAACAAGATGCTATAAGACAAGGCAAAAACCCTCATAGGGCTAGATGAGATAAAACTTGCTCATGAAAGAAAAGGTAGGGTGGAGAAGGAGAGGGATAGTGATAATTTCACACTGTAACAAACATCTTCATTTTTTAACTAGCTTTTTATTTATTCCTTGATTCACAGAAACACATAGAATTAGGCTACAAATTTTAATAGAGACATCTTGGGGCTTAACTCTGAGCACCGTTTTAATGCTGGTGATATTCCACATAAGCAAATCATGTTCTGATATAAGCCCCTGAATCCCTTGTGTGTCAACAGATTTCTGTTGAAGTGGTTTCAAGGATGAAAAGAAAACCCTTCACTCCTGCTTGGTTTTGTAAACAGAAGCACATCTTTGGAGAACAGTTTAATAAGAACAAATTATGCTTCTGTTCATGCAATTTCATTCAGAAGTAACAGATTCACTCCTTTCTATGGCAAACACTGAACATATTCTTATTTTCCTAATAGCTTCTTCTATTAACTGACACTGGTTGTTTGCTTTGCATTAACTCATTTGTTCTGGCAGAAGGATAAACATGGAATACCTAGTATATATATAATTTATTTATGATTTCTCCAAATCTTTGTTCTCTAAGTCCCCTTTTATATTTATTGAATAGCTTTATGCTGGTGAAATGTTGTACTCATGTTTCATTTTCTGGAAATAGTTCTTCAGCACCTAATGAATGAGGCCAGGGGTACTGTGGAGTGCAATCAGGCTGATGCTGAGGGTACCAAGGGGTCCCTGATTAGGTCAAGAAAACCCTCTCCAAAGTATGCCGAGGAGGAAATAAAAACAAGGAATGTGCATCGGACAGTATTGATGGATACTAGAGAAATCACTGAAGTGTGCTGATATAGATACTGAAGGCAGTTGTCATGGCAATAGATAATAGATGGATTTAAACTCCTTATTTATGATTAGTTACATGATTATAATTTCATATACAACAGTGTTTTTATAAGCCTATTCTCATTCAATCACTGCATTAACTCTGTGAATTAAGCAAATTAACCTTCCCAACTTCAGTTTACAAATGTGTAACATGAAAATAATGATGACTAAATTTATAAGGTTTACTTAGAGTAGAAAAAATTGAAAACTAGACTCTGATTTCCATTTTATACAGAATAGCAGGAACCTTCCGTATTCTCCGACTTTAAATGATGTTAGATATTAGGCATAACAAGTAAAACAGTTTTAAGAGAGGATTAGTGGGGAAAGGATTTCCTTTGCAACAAATCTCATCAGAGGCTCATATATATCTCCATGTGAAAAAGTCAACCTGTTCCACCTAATACTTAGAAAACTAATTAAAAATTGTTTATAAAAACAAGTTAAAAAGCCTCAAAGTTGTAAAATATATAAAATATAACATAAGGGGAAATCTTGTGATTTGGACAGAGTCAAACTTTTTTCTTTTTTTTTACATTCAGTATTAAAAATATTCATATTTTTGTTGTTAGCCTTTAACTGGTAATGATACCCGTTTCTCTTGTTAAAGGGTTGCTCAGGAAAAATGAACAATGAAAATTCTAATAAGTTGATTTTTTTATATTTTAGATTGTAAAAATGAAGCAAAATTTAGTGGGTCTAGGAAAAATATATGACATAAACACATAATCACACATATACAAACACACACATACATTCAGAAACACAAATTGCACATATACACATGAATATGACACATACACACAAAAAATAAACATACATAGTTATTCATACATACATACACACTTACACTCTCACACACTCATTCAAACAACACACATTCATATACACATACTCATTAGTATACACACATTCATTCTTGTATGCACACACTCATTAGTACATACACAATCATTAATATACCACATACCCTCACACACATTCATATACAGCCATTTATGTACACACAATCTTTTGTACACATACATTCATTCATATACCCACACACACATTCAAACCTTTATCTAAACATAAAGAAGCAGAGAAGCAGATAAAGAAAATTCTATTAGAATGTCACATCAGTGAACCAAAATTGTGAGAGAATGGTGCTCACATTGATTTGTTGAAACATTTTTATAGGCTCAATTTTAAACTAAAAACAAAAATTATTACTAATACAAGAGAGTAAAACATGTTATTTCCTAATTGCCTATGAAATATTGTTTTAATATTTGAATCTTATTTCTTGTAGGGTTATTAATGTTTTATTTTCTAATCAATAACTCACAGCTGATTAGAATTTTTAAAAATCCTCTTATATCCTGAATGTAGTTTTCCCTTCATCAACTTCTCCCTGTCCCTCCCTGCCACCTCCCATCTCCTGGACATACAATCCTCCTCTGTTTCCATTCACAAAAGAGCAGGTATCCCAGGAATATCAACAAAACACAGCATAAAAAGTAAGAGTAGGCATATACCCTTGTATCAAAGCAGAACTAAGCAACACAGAAGGATGAAAAGGGTCCTAAGAGCAGGCAAAAGAGTCAGAGACAATCCTTGCTCCTACTCTTAAGAATCCCACAAGAACACCATGCTACACCATTCTAACATATGTACAGAGGACCTAACTCACACCCATGCAGAGTCTGTCTTTGTGTGAGCCTCTATAAGCCCTGATTAGTTTATTCTTTGGGCCATGTTCTCCTGGTGTCCTCAATTGCTCTAGCTTCTATGATCCATCCTATCCCTCTTGCTTGTGATTCTTGGAGCTATACCTAATGTTTGGCTTAAATATGCAAAATTTGAATTTGAGATGACTATTTTGAATAAACTAAAAAGAAACTTAATGAATCGAGCAATAAAGTAATGTTTGACTTTTTTGATTTGTTATATTTTATTGTGTTTTTATTACTTAAAATAATTTTTAAATTTAAGTATAATCTGATTATATTCTTTCCTTCTCCCAAGTCCCTCCCCCAAGTCTTTTCAGATCCTCTCCTCTGCTCTACCCTCTGAAAGTAAATTTTTTTCTCACAACAACAAACCAAAACCCAACATAAAAAGCACAATAACATAAAATTAATAAAATTGCTAAGCTGAAAAACAATATTTAATAAATTATTTAAAATAAAATTGTAAAATATTAGTAACCTTAAAAACATTATTGATTTTTTATGAGTATCAGACATTTATTGTTGAAATAAACCAGTACCACAAAATAATTTTTGATTTACAAATGCCACATTACCAATTTTGCAAGATAATAGTTATATACACAAAGAAAGTGAGAAATATTGGAAAAATGCTATTCTGTAATTTAACATCCCAAAATCATCATCATCATCAACACATATTTAGATGTGTCAATGTTAAGCTATAGAAGTGAGATTAAATAGTTTTTTCTTGTTATAACTATGCTTTTACCTCCATAAATCACATACTTTGGCAAACTACTGAACTTTATTTATTTTTTAAAGAAATGATAATAGACCTTTTCTATATACTTATATCTTTTATCAGATTAAACTCTTCACAGAGAGAAATTGTGTCTGTTTGTCTCTCTTTTTTGTGTAGAGTTCTTGTGATAATTTGGAAAGCTTTTTAAGAATATTAAGGATACTTTTTAATGCATTTATTCTTTCTTATGGTTGTAGTTACTTCTGATTTATGTAGGTACTGAATGGAGACTCCTTGAGGAGATGAGAAATAAAACCTTAATTTTGATTTTCCTGGCCTCCTACCCTGAGTGAGTTAATCATCTTTTCCTATCCAGGAAAAAAAGTCCTACAGGTAATTTCCTGATGTATTTGTTATTTAGCACTTTCAGAGAAAAGCTAAGGAATATTGTGGCTTCTCAAATTATTTCTGCCCTGAAAATGTATTTATATCTGTGAACACTCTGAAGCATAAAGTGCCATTAGTCTTTTGGAATGTTGCTAAATTTTTAAGCAATTTGCTCATAATTCTTCCGTAATTTGTCAGCTGGGCTCAAGTAGAAAATGTTATAATGGCATATTTATTTGTGTTACAGTATTTACATATATTCATTTATTTGCACACAGAAGAAATGTAAAAATGCTTAAAGACTTATAAATAGAGGAATAATTGCACTGATTCAAAAATTTCAAAGGATAAAAACACTCTTGATTTTTTAAATGATATTAATTAAAGAATAAATAAAAGAAAAAATAAGCTGGAGAAAAGTGTATAAAATTCACATGTGTGATATCAAACTTTTATCCAGAACATGTGTTGAACTCTCCAAAACTAATACAGACAAAAGAACCCAATAAAAATCAGGTACAATAATTCAAAAGGTATTTTCTTAAGATGAATAGTTAAAATAAATATGTATAAATTGTTAACATCAATAAGAGCACCTATGTATCTATTAGAATGGATAGAATTAAAGGACTGACCTGATCAATTTTAGTTAAGGATTTGAGGTGACTGGGATGCTCCCACAGTTTTATTGAAATAATGTATCAATGTATTTTTATTCACCCATAGTAATTGTTGTCTCTGAGGTTTACTGCTGAGTAAGCTCACCTTTTCTAGCTCTTTCTGAACTCTAGTTGGCTTAATTCCGCTCTTGTGGCTCAAACTCATCTACAAGCTGACTGATAATCTGGCTTCTCTCAGCTTCTCCCTGAAGTGCTTGGCTTGGCTTAGAACTAACTCTGGCAATTTGCTTTAATCTTCTGGCTTCTTTTTATTCCCTGGCTTCTACTGCCTCTACTGCATGAACTGAATGGAACTGAACTTAACTCCATTGCATTGCCTCCTGTGCTGCCTGACAAAACTGAATTCAATTCCACTGTCTTGTCAGAATTGACTGACCTAACTACTCTCTCTCTTCCTGCACTGCTTGTAAATAGCCTCTGTTTCCAGTCTGTTCTGTGAGTTTGGTGTATCCTATCTCCGACTCATTCTGTCAAGTATTTCTCTGATTCATCACCTTGTCTGCTCCTCATTAGATATCACTTTCAAACATGGATACTTCCTCTAGAAACTAACCTTACCCACATTGTTTGAGATTAAAGGTGTATACTAAGGTGTTGTCAGGTAAGCTTCCCTTCCTCCACCCATCTTCCCTGCTTGCGACTCCTCTGGAGCAACCCCAGTTGCCTGCTATTTCAGGAGGACCTCTATTCTCACACCACTTCTCCTCCCAATTCATCAGACCTGCTGAGCCTCAACAATACAGGTAAGCTTCCCTTCTTTCCTGCTCTCTGAGTACTCTGTGCATGACAAGCTTCCTGGAGAAGCCTGCTATCCTAGGAACCTCTGGAACCATACAGACCTGAAGTTCCAAAACCATAGAGTACAAGAATACTCATCAGAGGCTTGCCACACTAGGACCATCAAGGTTCACTCCCTTCTAATACCTACAATAAGAAGACCCAGGGACCAAAACCATCCACATAGCTAAAGGCCCTGGAAGAATACAGTGAACAAAAGCCAGGGAAATGTGACATCTCCAAAGCACAGCTACTCCACTACATCAAGCCCTAGGTAACCTAACATAGCTGAAACACAAGAAAATGACCTTAAATCCAATCTTATAAAGATACCAGAGGCCTTTAAAGAGGAAATGAATCCATCCCTTAAAGAAATACAGCAAAATAAAATCAAACACATAGAGGTCTTTATAGAGGAAACAAATAAATCTCTTAGAGACATACAGGAAAATACAATTAAACAGGTGAAGAAAATAAATAAAACTGTGCAAGAACTGAACGTGGAAATAGAAGTAATAAAGAAAACACAAACTGAGGAAATCCTGTACATGGAAAACCTAGGGAAGAGAAAAGGAAGAATAGATGAATGTATCACTAACATAAAATAGGAGATGAAAGAGAGAAGAAATTGATATGTCTGTAAAAGGAAATGTCAAATCTAAAAAATCCTGACACAAAACATTCAGGAAATCTGGGATACCATGAAAAGACCTAATCTAAGAATAATGGGAATAGAAGAGTCTCAGCTTCAAGGCCAAGAAAACATTCTCAACAAATCATAGAGGCAAAATTTCACAATCTAAAGAAAGAGATGCCTATAAACACACAAGAAGCTTATAGAACATCAATTAGATTGGAATAGAAAAGAAAATACTCCCACCACATAAAAATTAAAACACAAAATCTACAGACCAAAGAAAGAATATTAAAAGCAGCAAGAGGGACAGGCAAGGTAACATACAAAGGCAGTCCAATTACACCTGACTACTTAACTTCTTAACAGAGACTCTGAAAGCTAGAAGGGCATGGATAGATATCCTGCAACCTATAAAAAAAAAAAAAAATCACAGGTGCCAATCCAGACTACTATATATACCTAAAATTTAAAAGCAGTCATTATTGGTCCCTCAACCAAAAAAAAAAACAAAAAACAAACAAAACAAAACAAAAAAAAAGCCCAGGGTTTGGTGGTTTCTGTGCAGAATTTTACCAGACCGTCAAGGAAGAACTAATACCAATACTCCTCAAACTATTCCACAAAATAGAAACAGAAGGAACACTGAAAAATTCATTCTGTAAGGCCACAGTCATCTTGATACCTAAAACACACAAAGATTCAACAAAGAAAGAGAACACCAGACTGATTTCCCTTATGAACAATGATGCAAAAATACTCAATAAAATACTTGTAAACTGAATCCAGGACCACATCAAAGACATCATACATGAAGATCATGTAGGCTTCATCCCTGGGATGCAGGGATGGTTCAACATATGAAAATCCATCAATGTAATATAGCATGGAAACAAACTGAAAGAAAAAAAATCACATGATTATTTCAGAAGCTGAAAAAGCCTTTGATAAAATCCAGTATATCTTCATGTTAAAGGTATTAGAAAAATCAGGGATACTAGACACATACCTAAACATAATCAAAGCAATATACAACAAGCCAATAGCCAACATCAAACTAAATGGAGAAAAATTTAAAGCAATTCCAGTAAAGTCAGGGACAAGCCAAGGCTGTGCACCCTCTCCCTATCAATTAAATATATTTCTTGAAGTTCTAGCTAGAGCAATAAGACAACTAAAGGAGATCAAGGGAACAGAAACTGGAAAAGAATAAGTTAAAATATCATTATTTATGGATGATATGATAGTATATATAAGCAGCCCCAAAAATTCTACCAGAGAACTCCTACAGTTGATAAACACCTTCAGTGTAGTGGCTGGAAATAATTAAGGAAACAATGCCCTTTACAATAACCATAAGTAATATAACATATCTTGGTGGAACTCTAATCAAGCAATTGAAAAGTCTGCATGACAAGAACTTCACGTTCCTAAAGAAAGAAATCTATGAAGATATCAGAATATGGAAAGGTTTCCCATGCTCTTCATCTTACCAAAAGCAATCTATAGATTTAATGCAATCCCCATCAAAATTCCAACACAATTCTTTACAGATCTTGAAAGAACAATTCTCAACTTCATATGGAAAAAACCTAGGATACCTAAAATCATCCTGAAAAATAAAAGAAATTTTTGAGGCTTCTCTATGACTGACTTCAAGCCAAAACAATCTTGAATAAAAGAACTTTGGGATGAATCACCAGCCCTGACCTCAATCTATACTACAGAGCAATAGTGGTAAAAGTTGTATGGTGCTAGTATAGAAACAGACATGTTGATCAATGGAATCAAATCGAAGATCTGGAAATAAACACACAGGCCTATAGACACTTGATTTTTGACAAAGAAGCTAAAACCACAGGATGCAAAAAAGAAAGCATCTTCAACAAATACTGCTTGTCTAACTGAATGTCTTTATGTAGAATGAAAATAGATCCATATTTATCACCCCACACAAAACTGAAGTCCAAGTAGATCGAGGACCTCAACATATAATATGATATACTAATACCTTTGAATACACTGCTATAGGAGACAATTTCCTGAACAGAACGCCAATGGTCCCAGCTCTAAAATCAACAATTGATAAATGGAACCTCATGAAATCACAAGGCTTCTAGTAGGCCAAGGACACTGTCAATAGGACAAATCACAGCCCACAGATTGGGAAAGGATCATCCCCAACCCTCTATGTGACAGAGGGCTAATATCTATAATTTACAAATAACTCAAGAAGTAAGACACCAAAACCCCAAATTACCCAATTAAAAAATGGTGTATAGAACTAAACAGAATTCTTAACAGCGGAATCTCGAATGGCTGAGAAGCACTTAAAGAAATGTTCAACATCATTACTTTTAAATTAATTTTCAGTTTATTGACAGCCATGCAACATTGAGGTAACAATCTTTTTTTTTTTTTTGATACTTTATTTACATTTCAAATGTTTCCCCTTTCCAGGTCTCTTATAGGACAAAATTCATTGATGTTTAGAGTACCCATCATGTTGTACAAACATGACATATTGCTATCTGCTTCCATAATAATTTTCTCACACCCAAAGACAACTTGTAGACATTTAACAGCTTCTCTATGTTACTAGTTAATTTTTAAAGATAAGAAACCATTTTACGTACCAATGTTTCTTTGATAAGTAGTACTACCCACATTTATTTGTGGATATAAGGAAGAGATATAAAATGTAGTAAGGAATGATGATAGTCTAGAAAAGTGTCAGTAGTAGATTAATTTTTAAGGTTCATTACTTCACTAGCTCCAGAAGCTTGCCAGGTTTGTAGTACCAGGCATAATTTCCCTCCAGATGAGCAAGACCAAAGATGGAGTCTATTATGTAAAATCACAACTGGACACAATGTAGATAAATCATGCATAGGGCCTTTACAGGTCTGTGCCAGATGGGGTCCCAGTGCAGAGAGGAGAATTAGACACAAGCTCCCCATCCCTAACTCAGGAGAAAGATCCAACTGATAACCACTGGTAAATGAAAAATTAGTTTTTGCTAATGTAGTCTCACTGGGTATATAAATTATTCTTGAGAGCAGCCCCCATGACCAACAGTAGATGGCCAACACAAAACAAGCTTGATGGCATTCTTGGAGATTCTTTGTTGCATGAAGTATTACCAGGACTCTGTCTGTGTGTCTGGGTGTCTGTCTGTGTGTCTGTCTGTGTGTGTCTGTCTCTCCCTCTCCTCCCCTGTCCATCTCTGTCTATGTCTATGTCTGTTCATATTTTAATGAAAGACAGAAAAGGTGTAGATCTGGATGACAGGGATGTAGGAAGGCTCTCAGAGGAGGGGAAAACTATAATCAGAATGTATTTTATGAAAAAAGAAACTTCTTAATAAAAGAGTATAGAAGGAGGAGGAGAAGGAGAGAGAGAGAAAGAGAGAGAGAGACAAACAGAGACAGAGACAGAGAGATATTGTGAGGAGTTCAGCAGATACCTCACAACCTCACAACTCTTGCATCTATGGCTGAGGGAACATTGAAGCAGAGGAGGTAGAAAAATAAGAGATAGAAAACCATATTATAATTTGCTGTGAAGCAGCCTTACCTAGAAATGGCTGCATAAGCAAGACCAGAACAACAGCAGTATCAATGGAAATGTTAAGCGGAAGGAAGAATTTTGTGGGATACTCCCCCCATTGACAGAGGCTTACAGGCAACTACTGGCTACTGGGAGAAGGAAGATGAGCCTTTCCTAGGGATAAGACCTCTTATGGGTTGACAAATAAGCAGACTCAATAGTTTGTGTGTGTACATATTTATCTACACACACATGGAAAATAAATAGTCAAAGAAAAAGAGACTATCTTCTTGAGAGTGGGTACACTGGAATAGTTTGATAGAATGTAGTTGGGGGAGTTTTGGAGGGCATAAAAGGAGGTGGGGTTTCTGTTTCAATTAAAATTATCTTTAAAAAGACAAGAAAACACCTCCCATTGCTTATAAAATATCCACTCTTGTCTGTCCCTTGGTTCTTTCTTTTCTCTACTTCTTTTGAGACAGTCTCCCATTCAGCCTATAGTAGCCTAGAACTTGCTATATAGTATAGGATGGCCTTGAACTTCTGATCCTAATGTCTGTAAGATGGTAAGAATGTAGCACCATACCCAGTATATGAATTATATAAATCATTGTAGTATCAATTTCAAATATATTTTTACTTCCAATGCTGAATTATGGGTCTCTTCTCATTTTTCCATATACTTCTCTCCCCAACCATAACACTGTGCTCTCCACTCTCCAAATATATCACTGTATGAGAAATTCTTTAATATTCCTCTATCCTCTCAGACCAGGCTTGCCATGCATAGTAAGGAATTATTACACATGAATGCAGTCACATAGAAGGTTAGTGTTTATATTAGGGCTCAGACCCTGTACGGTGGGGTAGAATTCTCAGTAACTCAGTCAACTGACCCTTGTTGGCATGTCTATTTGTATTCAGTTCACACCTGATAAACATAAAATTGTGATAAGCAGAAGCTGAAGTTCTCAAATATAGACACTTCGAGGATATGATGTTTTTTTTCTGTATCAAATTCTCAATGACTAGTATAAAATAAGTTCCCAGTCAGGGGAATGATCTAAGTGTAAATGGACATTCATATCATTAGAGTAATACCCAGATAGCAGGTGTTAACGGTGAGACCATTGGCAAACAGAATGGCAGAAATCTGTACTAACTCTGATTCCTTGTCCTGTGCTTTATACTGTATCTCCCAGTGCCAAATTATGTGTGAAATGAAGAGATTTTAAGAGAACCACACATATCTCAAATCACCCATGAGGTTTTGTTTTGTTTTTAATACTTTATATTTTAAGGCATGAGAAAGCAAGCCACAGAAAATTGCACAAAGGGGTCAGACTTACACTGTCTAATAGGCAGTTTCTCTTGCAGGGAGGCTATCAGCAAACCATTCAGAATTTTATGGGCCTGAATTGCATCCTAGGTTCCCCAAAAGCCTTTAATAGGATTGACATCGGGTTTCATTGCTATGCAAGTCATTCTCTTACTGTTAATGTATCTTTCACAGAAACAGCTGCATGGTAGATTTTACTCCTCTTAGAGAGTGGAGGCTACTGCTCTATTTTATATAAAACCAGCTTTTGACGTGCAGCAAGAGGAAAAATAAATCTCATTATTTTGATGACAGCCTGAGCAACCACAACCAGGGGACAGGGTTGACTAGGAGAAAATGGTATCTGCAGTATTGGGCAGTGCAGTTATCACAGCTTGTCAACTTACATGTTTACGCAAAAAAATCATATATTTCAATTTATCCAGTCATTGACTTGGTCATCAAATATCATTTACAAGAAGACATTAACTATTTTGCTACTTTTATCTGAATTTAAAAAAATCTGCTAAAGTAAGTACTTTGACAAATTCGTATGATGCCTTACCCACATGCCTTTTTATTCTGGGGATTTTGTCTGATTGCTTCAGTTTTGATGTAGAGTACCCGAGACAGTTAGAGATTCAACTTCTAAGGTAGTATTTTGGATTTGCGAGCCTATGAATTCACATAACGCAGGAGCTATTTTATAGAGGGACCATGCCTTTTTAAAGAGAGAATTTTTTTCTTGGTATTGTTGCAACTCTAACTTACAACTTTTTATCACATAATAATTTTTTTGTTGTGGTTGTGGAGAACATAGTACCTGGCTGATATTCATTTGTAATGGAAATGTGTTTTTCTGTGGTGAGGATGATAGAAGTCACCATGCATTCCGGAGTGCCCTAGCTGTCTTACACACCCTACCTTGATTATTGTCATTGATCACCTTATGAGATGCATAATCTCATTGTCTTTTTTTACAGTTGTAAAAATGATGCATAAGTTCACTAAATTAAATAACTTGGTTAAACTCAGCGACACTAAGACATATCACAATGGCACCTGCTACATCTCACCACTTGCCTCGTCTGTCTAAGTTCTGAACACTGACTTTGGGTTCTATATGAGTGAGTGTTTTCATTTAACTGGCACAGATAAAGAAGCAGATTCTCATATTATGAATCTTATAGATGAGGTAACTCACCTGCACAGTAACTAAACGAGTTTCTATGGTACCCAGCTAGCCTTGCCTTTTTTTCAAGCTAATAATGGAATACAAATAAGAGTATATAAAAGAATGTTCTGACTTGGTTATTTCTCTGGATTTCAAATTAATTTTTTCCCTAGTAACCTGGTCTTGGCAAATCGTCTCATCTTGTACAGAGGCTTGAACAATTAGAACTTATTGGGCCATGAATGGGAAGTTTTCTAAATATCAGGATTAAAGTCAGGCATAATAGCTTTTAAAAATTAAAGACGTTGTCCTTTCCTTAGTTACTTCCACATTGAAAGCAATACCTCCTAGCTTGAATATAATTGAATGGATTTGCTGTGCTGGGTCCAAATTTATGTGTGATTCATCTTTACATTTTTTGGAGAGTTTATGTCTTTGTTCCAATAAGAAGAAATTTTGATGCTAGATCACTTATGTAAATGCTTTATCTTGATCAGCATAGAATTAAAAGCTTTTTGCCAGTGGAGATGTCTAGAGGGAAGATTTGATTGTAGTTTTCAAGTGTACTTATATTAATAATAATGTACTTGGCTGTAATTCTTTAGCACTTTATGTAAGTATTATAATTAATCCACATTGTAATCAGGATACTGATTATATACATTTTATTACAGCATAGAAAGTGAGGAACAACTGGGAAGTCATAAGGCCAAAAGTATAATTGTGCAAAGCTACAGAGTAAGTAGGTGAAGAAACTCCAGTCTTCCTTCAGCAATTACTTCAGGAACTTTGAAATGCACAGCATGGGAAGTGAAAACCTGAAAATGGAGAACTAAGGTGCCCATAGTAACCAGTATACTAAAATAAATGAGAGCTAGACAGTGTGAGTGTGTGTGCATGCATGTGTGTGTGTGTGAGCGTGTGCGAGTGTGTGTGTGCATGTGTGCGTGTGTGTGCATGTGTGTGTGCATGTGCGCGCGCGTGTGTGAGTGTGCATGTGTGTGCGAGTGTGCATGTGCATGTGTGTGTATGTGCAAGTGTGTGCGCGCGTGTGTGTGTGCGTGTGCGTGGGTGCGTGTGTGTGGGTGCGTGCGAGGGTGTGTGTGCATGTGTGTGTGTGTG
>JADRCH010000089.1:8590652-8615430 GCA_019843965.1 Rhynchomys soricoides
GCGTGTGTGCTTGTATGTATGTGTGCGTGTGTGCGTGTGTGTTGCTTGTGTGTGTGTGCGTGTGTGTATGCGAGTGTGTATGTGTATGTGTGTGCATGTGTGTGTGTATGCTCAAGTGTGCAGGTGGGTATTTACGTTTATGTAAAGAGCAGAAATGAGTGCATGCATGTGCACAGACACCCACAGACAGAGATACCTGCACAGGAAGACTAATCTTGAGAGTGAGATATAGTAAAGACATTTTAAAAATTAAGTTTCCCTTTAGACAACTTTGCATATGTACATAATGCGTACTGATGACTGTAGAAGGTTAACTGTTGAGGAGGCTCCTTTTATGCTGCTGTGATGAAGGCAGTACCCATACTGAGGAGAGACTTTACAATAGTGGGGCTGCTAACCGATCACGTACACTCTTGTAACTAATCCTGTGTCCATGCTCTGTACATTAGCCCAATAATGTCATTTGTCCTAGGTTTTATAACAAATCAGGCTGAGAAAGTCATAAAGTAAGCCGGTAAGCAGCATCCTGTGTGGCTTCTGCATCAGTTCCTGCCTCCAGGTACCTGCCCTGCTTGAGTTTCTGCCTTGACCTCCTTTAGTGATAAAAAGTGATTTGAAAGTGTATGCCAAATAAATCCTCTACTTCTGAATTGCTTTTGGTCATATTGTTTCATCATAGCAATGATAACCCTAACTAGGTAGAACTTTTTTCTTTTCTCCCACATTTTAATTTTATTTTTCAGATCATAATTATAGCATTTCTCCCTTCCTTTTCCTTCTTGCAAACTCTCTTGTGTTTTTCTTTCAGTTTTGAAATTATAATTACATCCATCATTTCCCTCCCCTTTCCTCCCTTTAAATCCTCTTGCTTTCTTTTTAATTCATGGCCTCAATTTTCATTAATTGTTGTTATATGTGTATAGGTATATACATGTAATCCTAAATATAACTTGCTCAGTCTGTACAATGCTACTTGTAGTTATGTTTTTAGAGCCGACTATTTGGTATCGGATAAATGATTAGCGTGCTCTTCCTTGGGGAAGGGTATTTTTCACATTTGTATCATTCCTTAGTTGCCTATAGTTCTTTGTGTAAGACTGAGGCTGTTTAGGCTTTCCACCTATACTTTGGTATATCTATTGTGTTCTTGCTCAGATCATCTTTAGGCAGTCATGTTGGTGGGTTGTTATGGGTGTGGCTTCTAACTCTTCTAGGAGACACTGACTCACAGAAAACTCCTTGATCCTTTGTCCCTTACAGTCTTCTCCATCACCCTCTTTCCTTATGCTCTCTGAGTGTGCAGGTTGCTTTGTGGATGTATCCATTTGGCCTGGGGTCCACAACTCTGCATTTTGATTGATTGTGGTTTTTTGTAATAGTCTCTGTACTTTGCAAAGAGAAGTTTCTTCGAGGAGGGATCAAGGTCACTCTCATCTGTGGGTATAAGGAAAGATCTTTATAGTGCAATTAGGTATCATGCTAATTTAGGAATGTGGAAATTGTAGGTGCCTCTTCAAAATCTGTGACTTTACTAGCTCTTGGTAGTTGTCTAGCTTTCCAAGCATGATATCCTTCTTGTTAAGAGGGTTTTTAGTTCAATTAGAGAGTGGATGGATATTCCTAGGTATGTTTGCCACTACTGCACCCTTAGTATTGTTATGCTATAATAGTTATTTTATAAAAAAATTATCCAGGGATACCTGCAGATGAGGATCATGCAGGGTGATTAGAAGATCAATAAATTAAGAAATTATCTCTTCTCAAAATGTTTGAAATTAGACTTTATACTAGAGCAGATTTGGCTGTTTCTGTTGAACCCAGGTGCATCAATGGAGATGATCATCAGTTGATAGTCATGGAAGTAGAGTGCTATAGAAGAAAAAGCATCTTGATGTAGGGTGGCATCTTTCTTGGGTGTGCTGTGTATGTTTTTCTCCTGGGGAACCTTCTGAAAACACATGTCTTATTCTGTAGTGGAAAGCCATGGGGTCTCAGCTAGTCATTTATCAGTTGTGAACTTGAATTGGATGAGTTGTCAGAGGGATGAGACTCCTGCCCTTTTAGAGTCCCTGAGAAGTTTTAATGAGAAAATGTAGGCAATAAGGTAGTTTTGATGAATCCCTGTTGTTAAGGGCAAAGATGTCAAATACTTCATTGCACAAATAGAGTGAAACAATGAGCCTTACTGTTTTAGGTTCTAGTGAATTGAAACATATTTGGACTTACTGCCAATCAAGACAGGTCAGGAGGGGACAGTTTTACTCTGGATATATGCTTTATCTGTCCATGGCAGAATTTAAAAACATTCTGGCCACTTGGGGAACGTGAAAGAAACTTGAACATTAGATCAGCATTAGTTCAGATAAATTCCAAGGTCCCTTGTTATCCTCAAGTTCAGTGATGATAGCTAAAGTCAAGGTTAAGAACAAACCAAATTTCTTCACTGTTATTATTTTTGTCTTAGTCCAAGATTCTCTCTCTCTCTTTCAGAAAAAAATGGGACAAGAATAGAAAATATTATGTCCTGTAGAAAGTCTTTTGCCCAAGAAAATATATTCTACTGTAAATATTTTAGAAGGTGTCTGACATGAATAACATATACAAGCAATGTTAAGAAACTAACATATAGAACTATAGATATAGTTCACTTGGTAGAGTGTTTGCCTAGCGTGCAAGAAGCACAAGATTCCAGCACAAAGAATGCAAGGTGGCACATACCTGTAATCTCAGCACTTAGGAAGTGGAGGGGAGAATCAGAAATTCAAGATGCAAGATCATCCTCTTCTACAATATGAATTTGAGGCCAGCCTGGGCTATATAGGGTCTTGACTCAAAACTTCATAAAATATACCTAAGTATGATGTTAATAAAAGCTTTAAAGTTGCTAAATTACAAATGTATATTTATTTGTGTGATTATCTTCCTGAGGTAGAGATCATAAATCCTGCATAAAGAGCAAGAGGGTAGATGTAGGCTTTACGTACCATGTAGTCTCACTATCAACTTCTCAGATCTACTGTTGCAGTGTAAGGCATATGGTGGTATTCCTTGTTTTCTGGCTGTGACAAAATTCTTGAGGTGAACAGCTTAATGGAAGAAAGGGTTTTGTTGGCTTGTGATTTAAGCAATTTCAGATCAAGGTTAGCCGGCTTCATTACAGTGACTCTGAAGAAAGACAGAGAGTGCTGGTGGGGAAGGTATGTCAGAGAGGAAGCCAGAAAATAGAAAGAGCAATGGGAAAAGGCCTAAACCAAGATGTACCATTTAAAAGTATGTCCTCAGTGACCTTCTTCCTTCATATACTCCTCACATCTCCTGGGAAGTTGTCAACTTCAAACAAACAAGACTTATCTAATGAGAAACCTCAACTGAAAAAGTTCCTCCTTCTGGTTGCCTGTAAGCAAGACTGTGGAGAAAATTTCTCTATTAATATTTGATGGGATGGCTGAGACCACTGAGGTGGTACCACTCCTAGGCAGGTGGTACTGGGTATTATAAGAAAGCAGGCTGATCACACCAGGGGAAAAGCCAATAATGAGCATTCCCCCATGGCTTCTGCTTCAGCTACTGTTTCTTTCAGGTTTCTGCCATGAGTTCCTGCTGTGGCTTTCCTCCATGCTGTCTTCTAGCTTGTAAGATTTTATCAACCTTTTCCTACCCAAGTTTCTTTGGTCCTGGTCTTCGTCACAATAACAGGGAGTAAACTAGGACACAGCCTTCTAGTTTCCACCACCTCCTAAGAATGCCATCAAATTCTGCATCTGTTGATAACTAGACTAGAGCCCTCTTGATTTAATTTATTCTTAGTGATTGAATGTGTGAACTGGGTACCATGTCTTCAACATATGAGCTACGGGGAAATACTTAATACATAAAACATAGCACAGCCATAAATGGTGCAGGAATGAGAAAGCATGGCTGCACTCCAATAGAACTTTAGGGCAGTGAATCACATTTCAGGGCATAGCTTGTTCCTTACTTCACACCTCATGCAAAGCAACTGCAAAATGGATCAATGACTGAGAATCATAAATCTCTTTGGAGAAAACACAGAGGCAAATTTGTATAATCTTTGGTTTAGAAATAGATTCTAATATCTGAGACATAAAGTATGAACTAATAAAACAGAAAAATAGATAATTTTGTACTTCATCAATGTAATTCTAAAAAGGTCTTATGTACACTGAAGAAAACAATTGAAAAATTGAAAATAATCTCCTGAATGAGAGAAATTAATCTAAATCACATGTTAGAAATCTAGCATTCAGAATATCCATATATCTATATCATATATATATATATATATATATATATATATAATAAAACAACACAAAAATGAAGTACTGAATGGGTAAGTGATTTAAATCAATATTATCCAAATACTTATTAACGTCCAATAGATACTTGAAAGGATGCTCAGTAGGGCAATGCAAATGAAAACCACAAGGACGTATCCCTTTTCAAACATAAGATTGTAATTTATAAAGCAAGGCAAATTTCAGAAAATAGTAAATGTTAGCATGATATGGCAAAAGTCGAGTGTATCCCCTACTGGTAGGAATGTAAAATGGTACAGTGACTGTTTTAAACCTATAGCAGGGGGTGAGGGGGATAGAGACACAGAACAGTGGTTGAGAGCACTTAAGGCTCTGTCAGAAGACCTGGATTTGAGTCTTCCTTAGCACATGTATTGCAAGGCTCAAATCACCTGTAACTCTAACCCCAAGGGTACCTGATACCCTCATTTGAGCTCTGAAGGCTTCTGTTCACATATTGTGAACATTCACACACTCATCCCTACACAAACACACAAAAATAAAAATGATAAAATAAATTTTTTCAAAAGCAGTTCCCTAGAAAAGTTAAGCACAGAATTACTGGCCATTCTTCTCTTAGGTATATAATGAAAATAATTAGAAATAGTTACTTCTTCACCCTAAGAATAATATATATTAATAAGATCAAGACAATCCTCAAAAAACATTTGCTAAGTAAAAGAATCCAGGTACACAGAGTCACTTATTGGGGCAGTAAAGATGGCTCTGTACTTAAGCCACTTGATGCTCTTGCAGAGAACCCAAGTTCTGATGCTTGCACATGCTTTGGGTGGCTTGCACCTCGAGCTGCTGGAAACTCTACACCCTCTTCTGGCCTCTGTAGGTACTTTCACATATGTGTAACTCACATCATTATACACATAATAAATAAATATAAAATATTTACACATAAATATAAACATAATAAGTATAAAAATCTTTAAACAGTTAGAAATAAGATTTTATTTATATGTGGTATATGGAAGAGAAAAAAAATCCAGATTACCTCTTAATGCAGAATGGGGACAGAGTACAGAATGACATAGCAGCTAATGTTTATTGGGTCTATTTTTTTCTGATGGAATATTTTGGACCTTGTTATATGTAGTGGTTGTATGGTATTATGAATATTCTAAGTTTGAATGACATTTACATTTTAGAATGGTTAGTTTCATTTCATATGAATGATGCCTGATTGAATAGCAAGATAGCAAACCCTGCTAACTAGACTCAATAGGAACAGTGTAGGAGGTCATTGGGCTAAAGCAGATAAAGGAATAAAATGTTTTGGATTAAGGTGGCAATGAAGATGAAGAGAAGTTGATCATCCATGACCAACAGAAGCTCGTTCTAATCCTGGAGGAACAGGTGAAGAGGATGTACTGAGGACACTGGCTTCTGTTTGGCTCACACCCAACTGGATGCTGCAGAGGGCTAATAATGGGAATTCATTCAGGTCAGACTTTCCCCCAAAGTCATTATCTGGTCCTGTTTAAAATGGACTTCCAGGCCCATAAAACCTATTCTCGTTAAGACCATTTATTTCTTTCCAATAAAACTTGAAGCTTTCATTTGATCCATTAAAATTCTTAATACCATCTTTTTATTTCTCTCTTTAAGAAACTATTTTTTCATGTTCTAAGCATAATAATTACCTACTTGACAAATGTATTTCTAATTACACAATTACTTTATTATATAGTATCAGCTTAAAAATGTCTGAAGTCTGATATCTTCTGGGAAAGAAATTATTTTATATAATGTGTAATTTAATTTCCTCTCAAATAATTATTTAGGGGCTGGGGGAGAAAATGAGTTGGGCAGAAAAAGCTCTAGTGTATAATTTTAGTGCTGGTGTATCTGACAGAGATTGGACAGAATTGATCAGGCATTATGAAATGAAACAGAATTGATTAGAGTGCCTGACTAGATTCCTGTTTGCTGTGAAGGTTGGCTGTGTATGCTTCTGCACATGTATGTGTATTCAATGTGATAATAGAAAATATCTTAGTAAGTGGCCTTACTTGAGTTAAATGGTCAGATGTGAAGAGTATATGTTTAATATGTATGTGATGGGTGTTATGACTCATCCCAGAACTGCAATATTTCTGCCTATGTCTTTACAACAGTGACTGCAATCCCTATATATTAAAGAAACAGAGAGAGATGAGATCTGTTCCACTTTGATGTTATTAATAACTCAACAGAAATATACTTTTCAGGTATTTTAAATTCTACAGTATTAAGAACAAATTTAGGAAGAATGGAACTTTTGATAGAAGGCAAAAATCATGTATTAGAGGCCTAAGATACTTCTGGAACACAACTGGAAGTCTGCTGATTGTAGAGTGATAATCAAAGAACAAATTTCCCTACCATGGTAGACTTAAATAGGTCATTCTTGACTTTTAATGAATTGGTTTATATAGAAAATCTGAAAGTTTTCTTAGCTTCTCTAACTTCTCTAGAGGTTGCTTAATGTTGTGTCAGAAGTATGACCAAACTTTACATTATTTTTTCTACTAGAACATGGTTAACATCCTTTACAAGAGTTTCAACAACTTTGGTCCTGGAAATTCCCCCTGGAGATACTTAATTTCTGTACAGAAATGCCAGAACTTTCCTCAGGCTCAGGCACTGGTCATAGCATCTAATGAAGTGTGTAGGTTACACTAAAAGATATTGACTTGGGAATTGCTTCCAAACATTCCATTAATATTTATCTATTAAATTAATTCCCTCAATCTCTTCTCACCTACTCCAGAAAACATGGTATACGTGCTGACATCTCTCTGCTTCTTTATTGCCTTAGATTTCTTCTTATTCTTTGGAATCAACATTATTTCTGTAGAAAAATCTGTTACCTCATTTCCATACATCTTTTATTTCTTGGACATCACTGGGTACCATTTTCTGCTCTTTCATTCTTGAGATGTTGTTAGATTTGATTTAAGCCTTTTAATTTTATGGCCCAAGAACATTCAATCTCTCTAAGGAACCTGTTAATAGAAGCTGACATTCATGTGGTGCTTTTGAGGTGAGGGAGATGGTCCTGTTCTTGGCTTTAAAGTAGGGGTGGGAGATGGGATCCAAGCCTGCTAAAGCCAATGGATCCAATGAAGAATTTATCCAAGGGCATCATTTCAATAAAGAATCAATGGAATGAGAACAATGGTCATCCAACACTTATGAGTTAAATATTTCACTGCATATTAATGGTTCCTGAGAGGAACCCATTCAGAGCATGTGCTATCATCTCTTGAGATTGAAGGACCTCCATCACAGTATTTGCCTTCATCTCCTGAGATTTGCCATCTTATTTCTTCTTATGTCTCTCCTGCCAGTCCACCTAACAGATTTTTGTTTCCCCAGTTGTACAGAGGACTGTTCCTCCTCCCCATCATTGATATGGATCATTGCTCAAGCATTTTTTCTCTTGTTCATTTATCATTAGATGTTGAGTACACTAGGTCATGGAGTGTATCTACACCCTTCAACACTTTATTCATGATGATGAGCTTCAAATACAGGTCCAGATGAAGTAAAGATGGAAAGGTGAATAAGTGACTAGGTGAGCAAATGATAGAATGAGGAGACACCAGGCACCTATGCGAATGATTGTGACCTGTGACACTTGTAGTCATGCAGTTAATGCATGAGTCAGTTTAAACCTATGTGGAGTCCACTTGAAGCTACTAATATCTTTATCTTTACAAAGTGGACAATGGATAAGGTAAATTGATTATAGCTGAAATTGGTGATGATAAGTGTTAGTCAAGGTGCTTTAACAATAACCTTGGATTATTTTGTTCTCCCTTCCAAGTAGGACTGAAGCATTCACATTTTGGTCTTCCTTCTTCTTGAGCCTCATATTGTCTGTGAGTTGTATTGTGGGTATTCTGAGCTTTTTTTCTAATATCCACTTATTAGTGAATACATACCATGTGTGTTCTAGAGGAGGTAAAGGGAGAGAAAGACCTGTGAAGGAGAGAGGAGGGAGAGAGAAAAAGAGGACAAGATCAGGTATGGGAGGAGACAGGGGAGAAGTACAGAAGGTCAGGAACTTGAATGGAGGTGTGTAGCAGTGGGGGATGGGGAACTGGGAGTAGCCATCAGAAAGTCCCAGATACCAGGAAAGCAAGAGGCTTCCAGGACCCAACAGGGATAACATTAGCTGAAATACCCAACAAAGGGGAGAGAGAACCAGTAGAGATTATATACAGAAGTTAAGCATGGCCTCCAGTTGAAGGATGGAACCACCCACCAATCTCAAAATTATTAACTCAGATTGCTTCTGTCTAAAGAAAATTCAGGGACAAAGTGGAACAGAGACTGCCTTACCTAGGGATCCATCCCATATGCAGAACCAAATGCAGACACTATTGCAGATGCCAAGAAGTGCTTGCTGACAGGAGCCTGGTATAGCTTTCCCGTGAGAAGCTTTACCAAATCCTGATCAATAGAGATGTGGATGCTCGAAGCCAGCCATTGGACTGAGCACAGGTACCCCAATGGAGGAGTTAAGGGAAGGTCTGAAGGAGCTGAAGGGGTTTGCAACCCTATAGGAAGAACAACAATATCAACCAACCAGACCTCCCAGAGCTCCCAGGCACTAAAGCACCAACCAAGAGTACACTTGGGGGTTGGGGGAGATACCCATGGCTCAAGCTGCATATGTAGCAGAGGATTGCCTTATCTGGCATCAATGGGAGGAGAGGCCCTTGGTCCTGTGGAGGCTCGATGCCCCAGTGTAGGGGGATGTGAGGGCAGTGAGGCAGGATTGGGAGAGTAGGTGGGGGAGCACCCTCATTGAAGCAGGGGGAATGGGATAGGGAGTTTGCAGAGGGGAAACCAGAAAGGGGGATAACATTTGAAATGTAAATAAATACAATAACCAATGGGGGGAAAAACAGCCTTAGAAAACGTAGAATCTGGTGTGTGTTGGAGGTTCTGCCTAGGCTTTCTTCATGAGGAAGATCTTGGCTAAGGCTTAGTTAAGAGTTTAACTGGTAGAATGGAGGTGAGATAAACTGCTTTTGTTATTAGTTAGGCAGAAGTGAACAAGACACATGGAAAGCATGATGAATGGACAGAAGGACATGGATGTGATTGTGATGCTTGTAACCTTCTGAGAGAAGTGTTTGGGATTGTACACATTAATAACAGAAAACACAATTGGTTCCTGAGAAATTTTCTCATGATAGACATTCTATATAAGTTACCTCTACCTCCCCTCTTAGGCTTTCTGAGGAGACAACAGAGCTTTCCTAAACCTGAGCAATTTTCTCATTTCACACAATGGCCATGTGGCAGTGACAAATCCAAACTCTGAATGTATAATAAACGTTTGATCTTTAGGCCTTATCCATAACGAAGAGATAAATTTTGATAATAGGATGTGAGGAAGCTCACTTCTAAGGTGAAGGGTGCCTGGGCTCTACAGAGACACTGTGTCTTCTGCAGGATGGACAGCAAGGGAGCAGAGAGAAACAATCTGGAGGGAGGGTAAGATTCCAATCAACAAATACAAATTTCACGGGCTCTTGCTGCCTCTTGAAGCCTGGAGGAACTGATGAACTCTGGGAAAACAGTTTGAAGAAGCTTTGGAATTCTCAGAGCATCTTCATTTTCCAGGCAGTAAAGCACATCTCAGAGAAATCCCCATGGAGCAGTTAAGGTGGCCTGTAAGCAAATGAGAGTTCATCCCTCTGCTTAGTCACTAATAGCTTTCTGTGATCCATTTGCAGTTGAATTTTGTGCAGAATGATAAGCATGGATCTATTTGGATTCTTCTACAAGCAACCAAAGGAGGAACTTAAACACTAGCCCAACAATAAAACCTTTGATGTAGAGTGGTGTCCTGCCTACAAGGTTCACTAGGGCAACAGTCACACAAAGCTTGTGGGAGTAACCAACCAATATCTGGTTTCACTTAAGGCCCATACCATGAAAAGGAATCCATATCGAGCACTGCTTGAATGACAAAGAAAATGACACTAGATAGCCCAGGGACTTATGGTAAAGCAAAGTACTATTGTTGTACTATAATCACTCCTAACAGTAGTAATCTGATCATTCCTAATGATATTTGCTATACTCATAGAACATGTCTTACTCAGCCACCATCAGCAAAGCTTTCTCTCACAGAAGACAGTAACAAATATAGAGACCCACAGCAAGACCTAATGCAAAGTAAGTGACATTGAAATACTCAACCCTACATGCGATGGCCCCATCAAATTCCCCCTGTCAGGGATCAAAGAACCCCACCAAAGAAGAGGTAGGGAGAGTGTTCAAGAGCCATAAGGGATGTAGGCCTGTCCTTTGTGAATATATTATGGCTTCCATTTTAATGGGACTTTTAAGGGTACAAATGAGTGAGTGTCTGTTTTCCTGTGCCTTCTCTTATGCCTTATTTTCTTTCTGACTGTTTTGTCTAATCCTGATGTGTTAATTTTTGCTTTATCATATTATATTTTATTAAATTTTATTATTGTCCCTTAGAAGCCTGCTTGTTTTCTAATGTGAGACAGAAAGAGGGTGGATCCAGATGGTGAGAGACTTGGAGGAATAGAGAGAGGGTTAAACATAATCAGGATATATGATGTGAGGAAAAATTATTTTATATAAAAGGAAAAAACCTTAAAATGATAAAATAATAATAGAAGAAAAAACTTAAAAGTAGCTTGGTATGGAGGTGAGGTAGAGAAGATAAATTTGAGAGGAACTGAGGAGGGTGAATATGGTCATTATACATTGTGCAAAATTCTCAAACAATTAATTATGGTGAGAATTTACTCATTTTAAGTGAGAAGATTCATAACAGTTGAGGATTAGCAAGAAAACCACAACAGCTATTGAATTGCTACTGTAGCTTGTGCTCATAGAGTCACAGTAGAGGCATGGAGTCCAATTATAGCACAGTGGGTAGGGTTCCTGACGTTGAACACATGTTAGCATAACTCTGAAAATTTGAGACATTTGTTTCTCAACTTGACAGCTAGTTAATTCTCTCTGGACATAGTTCCCAAATTACCAGAAGTTGGTTTCGATAAGCAATGGAGATTTGTGAGAGAACAAATCAGTATAGTCTAGTGCTTCAGAAAGTAATCTAGTGACCTCCAGTATAACACTGAATATTATTCTCTATGACTCTGTAACTCTGCTCCTAGAGATGTAGTTGATAAAAATCTATTCACTAGTGTGCAGGGAAATGGATAAGAATGACATGATTCTGAGTGGTTTTATGTGTAGTCATAAAACACTGAAAAAATATCCAAATCTATCCACATGTGAAGGAGAAAGAACTTTAGTCACACAATGATGTCAAACTCAACAGTTGAAATGACTGCACAGAATGATGTGTTTTATATGTGTCCCTCAAATGTGCATGTGTTGAACGCTTGTTCCCAACCTTGGTGTGATTGGGAGGCACTGGTAACTTTGAGAAGTGGGTCCTAGTGGGAGACTTAGGTCATTTGAGGTCTGTCCTCAAAGGGAATTCTGGATGAGAGACCCGTTGACGAAGGCTAATTCTTCTAAACTTTCTTTACCAGCTACTTCAGCTTCGCATAGCAAGGGAGCATCGAGTGTGAGGAGGCCTCTGGATCCCACTGAACTTGCACTTCTTATGCTACTGCATTGATTGAACCATAAAATTAACACTTTCATGAAAATGCTGTGTTCTAAAATTTGAAGTGGTCCTCAAATATCTAGTATTTCATAAATTAATGGATCACACTAGGTTTACTTCATCCAGACTCTTAATATTTCGGCAAATTTTTAATATTATTTATTCACCTTACCTTTCCTAAGATAAAATTAACTTTCTGAAGGCATTAAATTCCTTATTTTCCATGTTGTATACATTTAAAATGTTTATTGATTTTACTTAAACATGGTTTGTATTGATTATTATATGTAGTGAGAGTCTTAGGGAAATTTATAAACCCCATTGATTTTATACTTTGTTGAGGTGAAAGTATGTGTTTCTGTAAATATGTGTGAGAGTGAGTGTGTTTCCTTCAGAGGTATGAAGGAAAACACCTGTCTCTGAATTTCAAATCCTAACTGATTCACAAGGAAGCATGTGCTACATCTGCACCATAAGTATAATTGATGCAAAAAGGTATTTGCTAGGATTTCACAAAATTGTTAAGATTAAAAGAAATGTTGGATAGCATGATGCTTAAAATTCCTCAAAGTGAATCTAAGTATTGCTATAACCAAAGGGCCATTATTAACTGCCTTTTCTCAGAAATAAGACTGGAAATAAGAAATCTCCAGAGTAAGCTGGGTTAATTAGTCAGGTTTTTGTTTTTCATGCCTTAGCACTTCTAAACTGTTCCTGTGATGATGAGTTTCTGAGAGGTTGCAGCATCTCTGAACATCACTGTTCAGAGAACACGTACTCATTCACACACTCATTCTTACACACACTCTCAACACAATCACTCCCCAACATACAATCCCACACGCAGACACACACACACACACACACTCACACACACTCACTCTCATACACAATCACCCATTCACAAGCAAACTCATACATAATCTCACAATAATCACATACACACTTACAGTTATGGGAAATATTAAAAGGAAATACTGTTGCAAGTTCCTGAGCTATGCCCTGGTTCTCTCTGCCACATCGGACTGGCCAGCCATGCACACTGGCAAGCAATGGCTGACCTGCTTTTATCAGCTCCACAATCTCTCTAACCAGATTGCTTGGTCCCTACTGGTGGATCACTACCACACGAGCCCCATGCTTCAAATCCCCATGGCCTTAGTGGTGCACATCAGGTAAACCCATTCTTTGCTGCCATACCTTTCTCTCTTGAACCCAGATGAGCCACCTTGTGAAGGAAAACACAACACAAACTTAGTTCAAAAACAATAGTAACTCCATCTCTGGGTGCAACAACTAAAACCTAATCTTGTAAGCCTTAAAATCTGATTCCTCTGGTGGTGAGTCCTTGCATACCCTCCATGATACTAGGAAACTCTATCAGCTACATCTTACCCATTATCTGTTCCTGTCTCCTGCTTCCTCTATTCCTCTCTCCAATCTGGAAGTCTCTCCTACTTGCCCAGTGATGGGCTCCTTTATTCATTAGGAGATTGGTTCACAAGAAGTCACACGAGTATGTAACTCACTTCTTGTCTGAAGCCCCTCCCAGGAGGGTGGAATTAGCATCAAAATACAAACAGCTCCAGGGCTATCCACAACACTTACAACCCCACTTATAAACACACACGCGCACACACACACACACACACACACATTGGTAATATGTAATTTACTTATTATTAAAGGAATATGGAACATAAGGACTCTCACATCTATCCCCATTTTTTTTTTTTTACTATTTAACAGTATTTTGTGTGTGTTATATGTTTGTGGTATATATAATATATATGCAAATATATAATATATATGCAAATATATAATATATATGCAAATGTGCATGTGCATGTAGAACCCAGATGAGGGCTTTCAGAACCTTCTTCTATCTCTCTCTGCCTTATTGTCCAGAGATGAGGACTCTTACTGAACTCAAAGATTGTAATTTGGGATAAGCTGGCTGTCCCACAACTTGTCAGGATGTACTTTTTCCCACTTTACAATGTTGGGATTATAGGGACACAGTTATGCTTAACTTTTTACATGTATACTGGGGATTCAAACTCAGGTCCTCTTGTGTGCTGAGAAGTTGCCAATATCGGATGAGCAGAGAACTTGGTCTTTCATGTTCGCTTAGTATAGTACTCCTGATCTCATAAAATTATTTGCTTCAGTGACAAAATATAGAGGTTGTCTCACATGGTACAACATTTTATTCACATTTAAACTTCATTTTGTTTCATTGATTGAAGTGTGGTTGTGAAATACATTGACTTATTCTTCAGTAATGAGACCCCTTTTTTATTTATAGTTAGGAAATGAATACTGAACAATGGGGATTAGCATACATGAAGGATTTTTTAACTAAGAATCTCCTTCTAGAGGTATTTCAAGTCCACTTCTTTTCAAGGAGAAGTGATAGTTCTTTTTCATGTAAATTGTTACTTCTATGCTAAAGCCTAAATAAGAACAGCAAGCAAAGAAAACACAGTATGTCTAGTTTAGAAGAGCAACAGCTCTTTGTAACACAGTCCAAGCAAATGCTAGGATTAGTTTGCTAGCTTTAAAAACTATAATGGGGCGGGAGACTCACTAAAGGCAAGTATTTTTGTGAGCAAAAGTGGGAAGATGTGTTGCACAGCTGTGGGCTGTTTGGCTCTAGGCATGTTAAGTATTATCACTAGTACTACAGAATCTCCCTATTGCACTCTGAGAAGCTCCTTCAGCCTTCATTGGTTCCCAGTAGATCTGAGCTCAGATAGTGATGCCTTCATACAAGCTTGACTTTATCTAGTCACGAGAATACGGCCACCTATATATCCTACCAACGTTTTCTATAAGAGGATCTTCGAAGGATCCAGCATTGTTTTCCATCACCCTTTACAGAGTTTCCCTCATGAACATAGGAAAACCTGTCTGTCTTTAGTAAAGTAGCTTATTCTATTTAGCAGGCAATCACCAAAGATCTGGACCAATTGCCTCTGTAAACAACCTAAGGTTTCCCTGAACATCCTTATGTTTGGGTAGTATTTCTTTTTCTGAGACCCTGGCTTTGGGTCCTTCTTGACCAGTCAGATTATTGTGTATCTTCTTAGTTTCATTTAGCTCCCAACAGTGCATTCCCTTCTTTGTCAAGTTAATTTTCTTTGATAATTTTATACCTAAGCATTCTATTTATGCAATTATTACCTCTCTCTCCAATTCTTCCTGTGTGTTCTCACTACTCCCTCTCAAATTTATTATTTCCATTTATTATTATTATTATTATTATTATTATTACTATTATCATTTCTCTCATGTCCATTTCATTTTGCTAGTATGTATGTGTTTAGGGCCTTTTAGCTGCTTCTAATAAGCTCCTGTTTGCCTATAGATAATTAAAACTACAAGATATTTTTTCAGGTTGTGCGACCTTTATTTTTCTTTATTGAATTTTCGATTGTGTTGAACATAAAATCCTGAAGAAGTGTTTTATCTGGAGGTCTGAAGAGTCCAATTGGTTAGAGACACAGTTCCAGGTTAGAAATTCCTTGGTATCAGGTGTTGGATCTTACTACCTCTACAAGACATAAATATAATCTGTGAGTACAATAGTGATGGGAAGAAATATGCCATCCTGAAAAAGCAAAGATAATATGTTCTGTGTTTTGTGGCAAGGTCAGGGTTGGAAGCTGCAAAGAGATTGGACATATCTTTCACACTTGACAACCCAGGTAACTGTCATAGTGGCTTCACTCTTCCATCCATGACTAGCACAAGTAGGTTCCTTTGTCAGAATACAGATGAGAAGGTATCACTGCTGCCTTAAGGAGCTTGGTCTTAAAGTGGCAGAACATCTGATAATACTATCTTTTTGAGGTACTCCTCGCATCTATATCTAATTGAGACAAAAAGAAGATGGCTGATGACCTTAAGGAAGAATGAGAGCCATACTTTCTTTTCTAAGGACATAGAGAAAGGTATCAAAGTATGTTGTTATTTTTCTGAAGTGAGCCTAATAGGCCTGTCTAGAGTTGATAACTCAAGTTCACTCTCAAACACCAGGTAATGGTTATCACAAACACCTCTACATATATAGCAAATGTAATTGTAGTGCTGCTGATTTGGCTTTTGCTTTAAGAAAGGAAGAAGTAACAGGAAATGTGAAATAGGGAATATGAGTTAGGAGGATATTTTAATTTTGAAATAATTTGAAAATTCACTGAAATTGAAACGGTTTGAAATGTTGATTATTAGAAGAAGATTAGTAAGGATTCTAAGTATTGAGCATTTGAAAATTGAAAAACAAAACACAAAAAATGAAAAACATTCAAATTTCATCAGAAAAGAAATACATTAATGTGTAGTTATTTCTGATTTTGTGTCTATGTGTATACACATTTCCGTCAGCTTCCTGTTTATAAAATGAGATATTTTGAAGTAATTAACAATTAAGAGATTAAAGATTTATTTATTGTATAGCTCAAGATCAAGTGGCTTCAGAATCATATGCTATAGCTAGCTCAAGGTTGTCACGTCTTGCTGAGCGTGTGTGACAGATCTAGACAGCTACATCAAGAGATAGAAAACAGAGCAGCAAAAAGACCAGGCTACATAATGCCATTTAAGGCAACACCACCAGTGACAAAAGTACCTCACATAAGGCTTACCATGTGGTCCTTCCAAATACTATCATTCTGAATCTTTGAGGATTCATTCTATATTGGAAATATGTGTGTGTGTGTGTGTGTGTGTGTGTGTGTGCGCGCGCGCGCAATTATGTAATAGCATGTATCATTAATACTTGACAGTCTTGATTTTAAACACAGATTGGGAATATATTCTGTTTTGGTACATGGGTATACTCATTTTTAGTATATAAAATATATATTGATACTTTCTTTATATCTTAAGCACTCATAGGAATAGTTTTAAGAGTTCCTTAGAAGTCTATATATCAGGAAAATTTTATGATTTATATGGTGATTTTGAACAGACATCTGATACAGTGATCAATTTATCTTATTCATACATAGAAGCTATGCACTGAGGGTGGCCTAAGTATTTGCTCTCTGACTATGTGTTTTTGTTGTATAGATGAATTAGATATGGAGATAAAAGGCTGTTTTTTCTTTAAAACAGTATTTACAGCACAAAACCCAAAGCTCATATGCCAACAGCAGGCATATTATTACACAAAGTGTTTGTATGGAAGAGAAAATTGGAATTTAAGTCTCATCTTTACCCTATTTCATGACAAGAAGCACAGATTATTTGCAACCTGCCATCTTTCTGCTCAGCATTTCAAGGAATCGATGTTCCAGCATGGAAGCAATAAATCTGTGGGAAAATGGTCCATAAAGGCTTCCAGAATGCTTGGCAGGCTATCTAGACTTTGAATGAGAAAGAAAATTCCACCTGTAATGTCTCAGAATTCTCTCAGAAGTCAGAATTTGATTGACCAATGTGCATCCAATATAATTTCTGTTTGATATCTTTGCATTTTCCTTATGAGAACTTTATTAAATTTTCCCAAAGAAAAGATACAAGGTATTTTTTGCAGGTCATGAGATATTTTACTCTTATATTTAATGCAGTTGGTAGGCATGTTTGAAAAGTGATCAAGAATGCTAGTCATATAGACAGACAACATGAATAACAAGAAACATTCAAATTACACTTAGAAAAGATGATCAGACTCAAAACACAACTGTCTTGAAATATCTACACAGTTATTTTTCTATATACTAATGTGCCAGGTAATTCTATGTATGTATGTATGTATGTATGTATGCATATATGTACATATGTATGTGTATATGGTTGCTATTAGTAGGTTTCTACCAACATAGGAGATAATAATTCTTTTGTCCTAATGTAAGGTTAAAATGAAATCCATTATTGTATTAATATCTCTTTTCAATAGTAATACATTAATATTTAATACAATTAAATCTCTAATTTATAAGGGACCTAATATGACTTCTAGTTTCACAGTTCCTACACAACTTAATAAACACTATAGATGTATAATGTACATCTATATCATTGTATATCAACTACTACAATTGCTTCATTTTTAAAGAATTTTTCAAGTAATATATTTAATCATATTCTTTACTCACCTACTACTCCTTCCAGATCATTTTCAACCCTATATTTAGTTCTTTCTAGATATCTAAAAAATCAAAACAAAGAATCTTACTCTGTAAACGGAAATATTACAAAACAAACAAAACAAACAAGCAAACAAGCAACAACAACAACAAAACAAAACCTAAACCAAACAAAAATTTCACAAAAAACATAGATTCCCTTTTTGGGCTGATATACCTAGTTACACTGCACTGGAGAAAACTGATTTTCTTTCTACATAACATCTTAGTTAGGTAGATAGTCCATCTCAGAGCTGGAATTTTATCTGTCTTGAACCTGTGCAGGTCTTGTGTCTGCTGTCACAGTCACTGTTAGCTCATGCTTATCATTGCATTTTTATCTGGAAGATACTGTTCCCTTGAAGTCATGCTGGGCCTTGAGGGGAGAGGTTTACTGAGAACATACTAATTAGGGCTGAGTGATCTAATGTTTACATATTGTCCAATTGTGCTTCTCTGTGTTGATTATCATTTACTTAAAAAGAAGCCTTTCTGATAACATTTGAGCTATGTACTAATGTATGCTTATAGCAATACATAATTAGGGTCATTTTATTGTTATTTTTCTCTTGCTTTAGCAGACTAATAACGGTAGATTTTCCTCACAGGGCCCATGACTTATCTAGTCTCAGATTCTTGGATACTCTAGCAGTGTCAGGTATGGGTCCTATATCACGGAACTGGCTTTAATACAACATTTGTCTCACTATTGCACAGAGAGAGTATCGTTCAGGTAGCTCATTATTATAGATTGTATGTTTGTAACTGGGCGATATTAATGATACTTTTCTCTCTGGCAGCATTCAAAGTACATCTGAGCACCAGGAATACTAGTCAGTAGAGGCAAATCTACTTCCATATCAGCTTAATTTCTCCATGTTCATTGTCATACGCAAGTGGTGTCTTCAGCAATAAGGCCCTACCTTCCTGTTGTAAAGAGTAACCAGTAGCTCTGTCAGTATCTTGTAATGTTGTAGTAGGGTTTATGGGACCCCTTGGCCAGTGCCTCAAGAAGATTTAACCAAGTCATGACAATAATGGTTTTACTTGGTTGCTTAAGTTGTTTACTCTTCCCTATTATATGGCAGCTCCATTTAAATACTTTTTATAAAGATACATATTTTAGGAAGTTTCATAGGTTTATATTTCATAGGTATATATTTTAAGAAGCTATTATAATAGTAGACCTCCAAATGGCTTTTTAAATGTCTTTTACTCTTAATTCTATCTTTTCATATTCCTTCCTCTTCTCTGCCTTCCCCTCTGAATACCCCTTCAAGTTTAATCCTCCTATTCTAGTTTTCAATTACCTGTATATAACATTATATTCTATTTTCACTGTCTTTAATGACCCACTCATCATCCCTGTTTCCTTACAAGCTACCTAACCACAGTGGTTATCTGATTGAAATGCATATATCTAAATCTTAAAAGTTCACAACTACATAGAGGAGGAAATATGCAATGTTTATGTTGTTGGTTTTGTGTTATCTTAGTCAGGATGATTATTTCTAGGCCAATCCATTTATCTGTGATCTTATTTGTATTAGTTAAACTATCATCTTCTAGGTTGCTGCTTATTTTTCTAGTAACTATACTGGTAAAAACTATAAGGGGAATCACTATCTTATTCACAGTTTATGTCTGTCAATATGGAATAGGTTTCTTCTGCTCTCTTTAACTGGGCAGTTTCTGAGGTTATTTCTTGACTTTCTATATTATGGTGTTTCTTATTTAACAGGAAGAAGACATAGCAAGAGTATTAACCACCATTAAGCTTTACTTTTCAATGCTCAGTTTGAGGTCCCTGGAAATGAATGGCATCCACATATATTTTCACTGAGTGACTTGTTTATAATATGTATCTGGTCTATAATTCCACTTATTAACAGTGAGCTCATTGTAGTGGGTGAGACATAATGACTCTGTAGGTATGAAAATACATTAATGTGAGTTAGAACAATGACCTCCCATGCCCTGTAGAAAAGTGACCCAGTGAATGGGTGGTTCACTATTAAAGCAAGACTTAGGGGAATTATTGACCTTTACAAATGTTTATACACTGTGTGGTCCTTTCTTCTGGGATGATGTATCTTTCAGTTATTTGGTTCTGAGTCTTACAACTGGCATAGAAGCTGGACAAACTGGGACTTTAGTAGGGAAGTTTCCCTCAGGCTCTTATTTATCTGTTCTTGGTTTCTTTGAGGCATATGGATCTATCTAGAGGTGTGTGATAGGAATTGTTCTCTCCAGTCAGGCCCTGTGGTTTTAACTCTCACTGCTCAGGTCACTGGTAAAGTTGTTCTTTTGCTTTGATAGGTCAGTGCCATCATCTGGCCTCTTTCTCTCCAGCCAGGCCCTGTGGTTTTAACTCTCACTGCTCAGATCACTGGTATAGTTGCTCTTTTGTTTTGATAGGTCAGTGCCATCATCTGGCCTCTGCAGCTTAGAGCTTTGTTATTGTTATTTCTCCAAAGCATTTGCTCCCATGAACTCCAGCCTCCAGGGGACAGGAGCTTCTGACTTTAGTACCTCCCTACTTCCTTACTTTTTCTTGAGAGCATGAATTTATCATTTTTGCTTGAATATCATTTGCTTTAATCACTTTGATTCTCCCTTTTCCTCCCTCTAAGCTCTTCCTTATACTCCTCTCTGCTTGCCTTCAAATTCATGGACTTTTTCATTAATTGTTATTACATGCACACATGTATATGCATGTACAGATATATTACTAATCATGACCTGTTCTGTCTGTATGATGTTACTTGTACATATGTCTTCAGAGTTGGCTATTTGGTACTGGATAATAGATTGATGGGCTCTTTCCTGGAGAAGACTATTTCTCCCACCCTCAGCATTCCTTAGTTGCCTGGAGTTATGTACAGTTGAGGCCTCAAGCCTATTCTCTCTCCACTTTGCCACGTCTACTGTTGTCTTCCTTGTGTCAACTTTACATGGAATTTTGTTTCAATATTTCTGTTTTCTGTTGGTTATCTATACAAGATTTACTTCTTTTATTTCACATAACTTCTGTTTTTTTTCTGTAAAATATTTATAATATGCTGTCTTTATGCTGTCTCTCTATTTTGGTTTCCTTCCCTTCCTCCATTTTATCTGAATTTTCTCTTTACTTTTTCTCCATTATGCCACACTATTCAGTATGGATTCCATTTCTCTCAACTTCTTCCCACTATGGGACTTTTTCCTACAAGGGAACATTTTTCACTTTACTAAAATCAAGCTCTTGGAGCTCAGAATTTGTGTCTTTGTTACTAAAGCATTTAAATTTTTTCTTGGTTTGAGTATAAATTTGATACTTTGGAAGTGTAACATTAATTAACTACTCCATACTTGTTCTTACTATAGTCATCAGAGCTGTTGATGCTGTTTAGGTTTGTAGCATTGTTACATACTTGCTTGTATCTTCATGGGAATACTTTGTCAAAATAATAGTTATTGTTGGTCAGATTTTGATGGTTTTCTATATCTGCTAAAATATTATGGAGACTTGTGAAACCAAGCTTGGTGAAGATATCATCCCAGATCTTTCTTTGGTGATCATACTTAATCCATAGAAAATCACTGTTAGATATTTACTTTATTTGCTACCATTCTGTTAGTACGAGCATGATAGCTTTGAGAAACTGGGTAAATTTCCTGAAGTTGAAATGTGTGAGTATAGGAATTAAATCTAAACTTAGGCATTTTATTTCCCATAGAGAACATACTATTAACCATGTCACTATCTTCAATAAGTATCATCTAAGGTTCTTTCAGAAGCATACTCATGTTATAGACAGTAAGCAGTTTAAAATAACTATTATTTCTATATGGGGAGGAAATAAAAAGGTGAATATTAGATTTTCAGAGTGATAGTTTTGAGAATTAGAAAGAAAATCCTTGTGAAAAAGCATGGTAATCAAAGGGCGTATGAGGTGGTCAAGGCAGATCAACTAGGGAGGACACTGTTGGCTCTAGGCTTTAGTCAGGGCTTTGGCTTTTACTGTTTAGTTAAGGAATATTCTTTAATGAATTTGAAAATGTGACTAAAGTTACACAGCATATTGGATAAGGTCCAAATCTTTCAGAGCCACTAGTTTTATTTTAACTTTACTTTTGAAGGATTGCATTAGCAATAAAGAAGGAAGGCTTAGTCAGGATAGGGAAGAGTCAGAAGAGGTGAGGATGGGAAGACAAACTCTGGGATAGAAAAAATGGGACATTCCAGAGACACAAGTAACAATTTGGAGAAGTGGGTGAACAAGTGTTTTGTCATCCTTGGTAGCACATGAACTCGACAAAGCAACATCCCATAGTTAGAATGGAAATGAGCCACAGTTATATCAGATGGAACAACACTCTGACATTGCATCCTCACAATGGAGCAGCATTTATACCAGTCCAGTTTGGAGTTTCTCACTGTATCCTCTGTGGGTAAAGACAATATCTGTGATAGCTTCAAATAGCGTATTGATAACCTCAATATTGATTTTGGGAATTACCCACGACATTTGCAATATAGAGATGACTAAGGCCCAATCTGCCTTGGAGTCTCACACTCTCTTTGGTGAGCAGCCTCAACATTTCTTCTAAAAGTGGTTAGAGTATAAGAAATGTCCTGTATGTTATAACATTTATAATTATAATATGACCTTTACTTCAAGCTCTACAAAGACATTGATGGATCCTACTCAACTCTATTTTTCTGGAAGTACTTGGACTTCAATGCTCCTTAATAAAGTAAATGCCATTTAAAATAAACTACAGTGTGTGTGAGAGAGAGAGGAAGAGAAGGTGGGTGGAGCTAAATGTGTAATTATGTACATCCAATGTTCCTTTCTGTGTGTATGTTCAGCCCATAGATTGATGCTAGTTAACTTTCTCTCACCTTATTTTTTGGGACAGTCTCTAACTGAATCTGGAACCCAATGATTGGTTAGGCTGGCTGGCCAGCAAGCTTCTGGAAGCTGCTTATGCCTTTCTAGAGCTTGGATTATAAGCACATGTCACCTCGCCACATCTGGATTTTACATGGTCTTAGTTACTTATGATTACATGACTTTACTGACTGAACCATCTCCCCAACACTGTGAGAACTATCTTGTTGTAAAGATGATGCATATATGAATGAAAAGCTTACATGTAAGTGATACCAACTCAAAAGCATGAAAAGAAATTGTTTGGGGTTGTAGAAACTAGAATGTGCAGTCTATTTCCTTAGTGCCTTAAGGAGGCACTATTAACAATAAGCCTAGAAACACACCTATAGAATATCCTAGTATGTGAATAATGAAAGGTGTGGAGCTGAAAGGGATGTGATGTAGGATATGTTTGGATACAGCTGGCAAACACCTTGGGAAGTAGATTCCTATTCTATGATAATCAGTTAGATTTGGGTGACACACAATCGTAGAGTAAGGAGTCAATATCTGGTCTGCTATTGATGCTTGCTCTGAAGTCAGACCTGTTGAAGATGGTAAAATGAGGCACACTGTTTTGGAAAAGTTCCCAGAACTAATAATCACAGTGTCCTACTGGACACCAAAGAGACATTCTTTTTTATCCTGTCACCTGATGTAAATTAGCTTTGCCTTCAGATTCCTACCTTGGAATTCCCGAAGATGTTGTGGCTTTTCTGACTGGCCTTTGAATATTGCTTTTATAAATAAGAAAAAGGAAAAGACTTGTGTGTAAATTAAGCATCTTTAGGTTCTATTGCCTTCTCTGGTAAGACACTATGTAAAGGTTCCAACCTCTCTCCTAGGTGGAATTCTCATTTTTTCCCTTCCCAGCTCTACTTTAGGACTCATAGTTCTTTAACATTTTAAAGGCATCATCTGCATTCAGGCTGATGTTTAACACAGCAATAGATTCCAAGGCAGATTTCCTGACAGTGTAAAGTAGGAGTTAGTGAATGACAGTGAGAGGGTAAGAAGGAAGAAAACTGTGTGTGTGAATGTATGCGCAGTTGTGTGAGTGTTTGTGCATGTATGTGTGGGCATGTGCCTGTATGAGTGTGTGTGTATGTGTGTGTGCATGTGTAAATATTAATGTATTTTGTTCCATAATTTCCTCTTAATTTAAATGGGAAAAATATATAATGATTATAGAAACTAAAATATTTCTCTCTCTCTCTGTCTCTCTCTCTCTCTCTCTCTCTCTCTTCCTGTGTGTGTGTGTGTGTGTGTGTGTGTGTGTGTGTGTTGGTATTTGTGTATGGGAGGATATGTGTGTAAAGATTGCAGATCTTACTCAGTGATTGTTACAGTTTGATATTTGAGACAGGTTTTCTTGACTGGCCTTAAACTTAGGCTAGGCTTGATGGCCAGAAAGCTCCAAGGATCTCCATGTCTCTTGTCTTGTGTTATTAGCACCTGCTATCACATCCAGTTTTCCAAATAGGATCTGGGGATAGAAGCAGTCTTCATGACTGCATAGTGAATTTTACCCACTAAGTAGGTAAAATTCTCACCAGGACCTGCATCCTTAGCTAAAACTAATACATGTCACTTAATCAGATTCATGTGCCCACTTATTTACGGGCTAACATCAGTTCCAACTTTTTACTCCATGTTCAAACATAGTAAATTAACTTCTTGATTTTCTTTTGTTTTATTTTAGTGGCAAATAAAGAAAACATCATCACTTAAGCAGAAAGGGTAACAAATAGCTTTGGTTATTTTTTCATTCTGTGTTAT
>JADRCH010000089.1:8615440-8637453 GCA_019843965.1 Rhynchomys soricoides
GAAAGTGCAAGATGCCAGGGAAGCAAGAGGTTCCCAGGACCCAACTGGGATGGCATTAGATGAAATACCCAGCAGAGGGGAAATAAAACCCGTAGAGACCATATCTTGTGATTAGGCACAGCCCCAGTTGAGGGATAGGGCCACCTACCCATCTCAAAAACTTTAACCCATAATGGTTTCTGTCTAAAGGAAATGCAGGGACAAAGAGTGGAGCAGAGATGGAAGGAAAGGCCATCCAGAGACTGCCCCACCTAGGGATCCATTCCATCTGTAGACACCAAACCCAGATACTATTGCTGATGCCAAGAATCACTTGCTGACATGGACCTGGTATAGCTGTCTCCTGAGAGGCTCTGCCAGAGCCTGACCAATACAGATGTGGATGTTCACAGCCAACTATAAGACTGAGCATGGAGATCAAAATGGAAGAGTTAGGGGAAGGACTGAAGGAATTGTAGGGGTTTGCAACCTGATAGGAAGAACAACAATAGCAACTAACTGGATCACCCAGAGCTCCCAGGGACTAAACCACCAACCAAAGAGAATTTCGTTTGTATGCAGTGAACAACATAATCACATAAACTCCTTATATTCTATGTCCAACCACTTCTGGCTCTCTCCAATATACCCACCGCCCAACATCATGCTTTATGTCTTCTCTTTCTCCTTTCTCCTCCCCTACTTCTTTAATGTGGACCATATATGTTAGTGGCTTGTCCACTGGAGTATGGAAAACTGCTAGTGACAAAGCCACAAGAATAGAAATTCTCCTTTTGCCCAGAAGTTTTCAGTTGCTGATAGTTTCTTGGTCAGAGTTAATATTCTCTGTGTATTTAATGGACTTGTATGGGTGGTGACAATTGATTTTGTAGGCAAAGACTGAGTTCCTTTTATAGAGAAGATAAATGAGTTTGAGCATGGTCCAAGAATGGATTCACGAGAGGAGATTTCTGAGTGCTTTTGAAAAAGACCCAAGAAACTAAGTCTTGTGACCTCAGTTTCTTTAAAATACAGAATTATTCTTGGATTTTTCTTTGTGCCATTCCCAGGTGTAGAGGATAGGAATGAGCTTTCTTCAGATTATTCATTGCAACTAGTTATTATTTGCTTATATGCCATTATGGAAAAACAAATTTCTGCTATGTGCAGCTTTTCTGCCACATGTGGCTTATCCTTGTGATTGTATCTGTTACTCATGCAATTCTTCTTAACTCTCAGTATAAATTTTCTGATTTTCTGGATAATGTTGGCCATTACATGAGACTTTAGTCTGCCTCATTTATCAGCTTCTTCGTCCCAGGTCCTACTGCCTTTAGAAAGATAAACAGATGTCAACTACAAAAAGCAATGTTAAATGTTTCTGGCTTCTAGAATGAAAAACCCGATCCTAGATATATGATTAATCAATCAATTAATAAATAAATCATGTTAATCTACTATTATTTTCCAGGTACTGGTACAAATGATAAGGTATGAGGTAGCATAAATGTTATAGATAGAAAGAAGATAAAGAACCTGGAAATATGGCCCACATGAGTAGCACAGGTCTAGTACCTCTGAGAGCAACCAGTATACACAATATTATATCCATGCATATGTATTATTATTTATCACTTACGTGACCATATCTGGCAGATGAAAGGAATATTACTCATTAACTAAATCTCTACTAGATACAGAGTCTTCTTGTAATGTGTGGGAAAGGAATTTCACATTGAATAGTAATCATGCTGTATATAACCACTTAAGGGAAGATACACAGTATTCTGTTTCCTTTCTGGAGTTGGTTGAAAGCTTTTGGGGCTTAACTCATACAGACACACTTTACTCACTATCAATCTTCAGACCCAACAGAGGAACAGTGAAATCCATGTCAGCTGGATGCCATTTACTAGTAAAGCTGTTGGCCATTGGTCGAAAAAAACCTTTGCTTTTTCTGAGTAATAGTAGCCATGTTTTAGTAATTGACTTTTCCTAAATTCTTATACCCATTATAACCTACTAATTATTTACTGAAATTTTGTTTCAGGGCCAAAGTATAGAGGCTCATCTGCATCTCTCCAAGCATCAAAGAAAGGCAATTTCACAGTGTTGGTCAGCTGTATCCATATAACTGGTTTAATATATCATGATGATATGAAGTAAGATTCAGTCTTGAGATTCACAAGTAATACTCAGATGTTTCACTTATTTCTTATCCCTCTTTAGGCTCCTTTATCTACTACAAAATGAAAGTTATAGTGTCCATGATTGAAATGCTACAGAGACTATAAGGTGATAAGAACCAGTTGTTTAGGAATACTCTTATTACCATACTTTCTTGTTTTCTTGCTTCTTAAAATAGCATTGTATGTTGGGGGCAGGGGTCATCCTATGCATGAGAATTGAAAACTTCTACTGAACTAAGATTATAGCATTTCTCTTTAAGTCTCAAGATTGGTGTATCTCATCACGATATAATGTTAGAGCAAGAAAAGGCCATTCAGATGGTTTACTTAATATAATTTGATCATTTTATAGAATAGGAAATTGTGACCTTAAAGGTTGAATGAATTTTAAGGTCATTTTGCTAGATAGTAGCAGATTAAAAAAATTGAATCTATTACAGATATTTTTTACTCCATTATCCTATCTAATAGCTGAAATTAAAGGTGTCATGATTTTTCCCTGGGTTATCTTCTTGCTGTATTTTTAATAAAAGAAAAGAAAAAAGAACTGATCTTTTATTCCCATCTCATCTTGGCTCAAGATTACTTACCCATGTTTAAATAATTGGACATTAGAAAAGGTCAAATTATGGATGTATTTCAGAGAGCAGCAGAACTAAAAAATTTCCTATGGTCCAAATGTCTTTAAGAAGAATAACTTTATTGTAGAGTCTATATACGTTATAGTTGAAATACAGAATTATCACGTAGCTCAGGAGCTAGGTACACATAGCAGGACATCAGAGTCTTGATCCAAGAGCAAGACCAATGAAAGCCTTAACAGATACTAAAATCAACCAAATGAATATTTGCTAATATATGATTCAAACAAAAATAATGAAAAATTAAAACCTCATCATTGTAGTTTGTTTACAAAAGAAGCTTGGAGGAAATCTTTGGGACACAGGGATTAAGGAATACCCAGGAGGAAGGAGCCTTCCAGTTTCCATCTGAGGCAGGAGACCTCTTCCTGGGCCACCAGGGGTCCATATGCAAATAGTGCTGGGAAAAAGCTAGCCTCCCAGGAGTGTGGAAAAGCCCATGAAAGGGAGAAAGACAAGCCACAGTCAGAGAAAATAAGACCAGGTAAAACCAGAGATAACCAGATGGCGAAAGGCAAGGGCAAGAACATAAGGAACAGAAACAAGGGCTACTTGGCATCATCAGAACCCAGCTCTCCCACCACAGCAAGCCCTGAATACCCCAACACACCAGAAAAGCAAGACTCAGACTTAAAATCACATCTCTTGATGATGATAGAAGATTTTAAGAACGAAATAAATAACTCCCTTAAAGAAATGCAAGAGAACACAGGTAAACAACTAGAAGCCCTTAAAGAAGAAACACAAAATCCCTTAAAGAAGTATAGGAAAATACAATCAAACGGGGAAAATTACAGGAAAACACAATCAAACAGATGAAGGAAATGAACAAAACCATCCAGAAACTAAAAATAGAAATAGAAACAATAAAGAAATCACAAAGGGAGACAACCCTGGAGTTAGAAAACCTAAGAAAGAGATCAGGAGTCATAGATGCAAGCATTGCCAACAGGATATAAGAGATAGAAAAGAGATTCTCAGGTGCAGAAGATATCATAGAAAACATTGACACAACAGTCAAGAAAATGCAAAATACAAAAAGTTCCTAAAACAAAACATCCAGAATATCCAGGACACAATGAGAAGACCAAACCTTAGGATAATAGGTATAGAAGAGAGTGAAGATTCCCAACTTAAAGGACCAGTAAATATCAACAAAATTATAGAAGAAAACTTCTCTAATCTAAAGGAAGAGATGAACATAAACATACAAGAAGCCTACAGAATTCCAAATAGATTGGACCAGAAAAGAAATTCTTCCCATCACATTATAGTCAAAACACCAAATGCACAAAATAAGGAAAGAATACTAAATGCAGTAAGGGAAAAAGGGCAAATAACATATAAAGGCAGACCTATCAAAATTATACCAGACTTCTCACCAGGCTATGAAAGCTAGAAGATCATGGGCCGATCCCATGCAGACTATAAGAGAACACAAATGCCAGTTCAGGTTGCTATACTCAGCAAAACTCTCAATTATCGTAGATGTGACACCAAAATATTCTATGGCAAAACCAAATTTGCACAGTACATTTCCACAAATCCAGCCCTACAAAGAATAATAGATGGAAAATGCCAACTCAAGGAGGGAAACTACTCCCTAGAAAAAGCACGAAAGTAATCTTTCAATACACTCAAAAGAAGATAGCCACACAAACATAAAAATAACATCAAAAACCAAAACCAAAACAAAACAAAAACCAAAAAACAAACAAACAAACAAAAAACCCAGGAAGCAACAATCACTATTCCTTAATATCTCTTAATATCAATGGACTCAATTCCCCAACAAAAAGACATAGACTGACAGACTAGGTCCATAAAGAGGACCCAGCATCTTGCTGCATCCAGGAAACACATCTCCATGTTAAAGACTAACACTACCTCAGAGTAAAGGGCTGGAAAACAATTTTCCAGGAAAAGGGTCCAAAGAAACAGGCTGGAGTAGCCATTTCTGGCTATTTAGCTGATAATTAGCCATTTAGCTATCAGATAAAACCAACTTTCAACCAAAAGTCATCAAAAAAGATAAGGAAGGACACTTCATACACATTAAAGGAAAAATCTACAAGAAGAACTCTCATTTCTGAACATCTATGCCCCGAATGCAAGGGCACCCACATTCATAAAAGAAACTTTACTAAAGCTCAAAGCACACATTGTACCTCACACAGTAATAGTGGGAGGCTTCAACATCCCACTCTCTCAATGGACAGATCTTGGGAACACAAATTAAACAGAGATACAGTGAAACCAGTAGATGTTATGAACCAAATGGATTTAGCAGATATCTGTAGAACATTTCATCCTAAATTAAAAGAATATACCTTCTTCTCTGTACCTCATGGTATCTTCTCCAAAATTGATCATATAATTGGTCACAAAACAAACCTCAACAGTTATAAGAAGATTGAAATAATCCCATGACTCCTATTAGATTACCATAGATTAAGGCTGGTCTTCAATGGCAACAACAACATCAGAAAGCTCACATACACATGGAAGCTGAACAACACTCTACTCAATGATAACTTAGTCAAGGAGGAAATAAAGAAAGAATTAAAGACTTCCTAGAATTTAATAAAAATGAAAGTATAACATATCCAAACTTTTGGGACACAATGAAAGCAGTGTTAGGAGGAAAACTGATAGCTCTGAATACCTCCAAAAAGAAACTGGGAGAGCATATACTAGCTGCTTAACAGCACACCTGAAAGTTCTAGAACAAAAAGAAGCTAATGTACCCAAGAGGAGTAGAAGGCAGGAAATAATCAAATTAAGGGCTGAAATCAACCAGGAAGAAACTAAAAGAACTATACAAAGAATCAACAAAACCAGGAGCTGGTTCTTTGAAAAAATCAACAAGATAGAAAAACCCTTAGTCAGACTAACCAGAGGGCACAGAGACAAATTAACAAAATTAGAAATGAAAAGTCAGTTATAACAACAGATTCTGAGGAAATTCAAAACATCATCAGATCCTACTACAAAAGCCTACACTCAATAAAATTGGAAAATTTGGATGAGATGGACAAGTTTCTAGACAGATACTAAATACCAAAGTTAAGTCAGGATCGGATAAGCCATCTAAACAGTCCCATAACCCCTAAAGAAATAGAAGCAGTCATTAAAAGTCTCCTGACCAAAAAAAAGCCCAGGACCAGATGGGTTCAATGCAGATATCTTTCAGACCTTCAGAGAAGACCTAATACTAATACTTTTCAATCTATTCCACAAAATAGACACAGACAGAACACTACCCCATTCATTCTATGAGGTCACCGTTACACTGATACCAAAACCTCACAAAGGTCCAACAACAAAAGAGAACTTCAGACCAATTTCCCTTATGAATATTGATGCAAACATAATCAATAAAATTCTTGCAAACCAAATCCAAGAACACATCAAAACAATCATTCACCATGATCAAGTAGGCTTCATCCCAGGGATGCAGGGATGGTTCAATACCTGGAAATCCATCAATGTAATCCAGTACATAAAAAAAAACTCAAAGAAAAAAAAACCCACATGGTTATTTCACTAGATGCTGAAAAAGCATTTGACAAAACTCAACATCCCTTCATGATAAAAGTCTTGGAAAGATCAGGAATTCAAATACCATTCTTAAACATAGTAAAAGCAATATATTGCAAACCAGTGACCAGCATCAAACTAAATGGAGTGAAACTTGAAGCAATCCCGCTAAAATCAGGGACTAAGCAAGGCTGCCCTCTCTCTCTCTATCTATTCAATATAGTACTGGAAGCTCTAGCTAGAGCAATTAGACAACAAAAGGAGGTCAAAGGGATACAAATTGGAAAGGAAGAAATCAAAGTATCACTATTTGCAGATGATATGATGGTATACTTAAGTGACCTGAAAAACTCCACCAGAGATCTGCTACACTTGATAAACAACTTCAGCAAAGTGGCTGGATACAAAATTAACTCAAGCAAATTAGTAGCCTTCCTATACTAGAAGGATAAACAGGCTGAGAAAGAAATTACGGAAATGACACCCTTCACAATTGTCACAAACAACAGAAAGTATCTTGGTGTGACTCTAACCAAACAAGTGAAAGATCTGTATGACAAGAACTTCAAATCTTTGAAGAAAGAAATCAAAGATCTCAGAAGATGGAAAGAACTTCCATGCTCATGGATTGGCAGGATTAGTATAGTTAAAATGGCCATCCCACCGGAAGCAATCTACAGATTAAATGCAATACCCATCAAAATTCCAACTCAATCCTTCATAGTCTTAGAAAGAGCAATTTTCAAATTCATATGGAATAACAAAAAACCCAGATTAGCAATAACTATTCTCAACAATAAAAGGACTTCTGGGGTAATCAGCATCCCTGACCTCAGGCTGTACTACAGAGCAGTAGTGATAAAATCTGCATGGTATTGGTACAGCGGCAGGCAGATAGATCAATGGGATAGAACTGAAGAGCAAGAAATGAACCCATACACTTATGGTCACTTGATCTTTGACAAAGGAGCTAAAACCATCATGTGGAAAAAATACAGCATATTCAACAAATGGTGCTGGTTCAACTGGTGGTCTACATGTAGAAGAATGTGAATTGATCCACTCCTATCTCCCTGTACAAAGCTCAAGTCCAAGTGGATAAAGGACCTCTACATAAAACCAGATACACTGAATCTAACAGAAGAGAAAGTGGGGAAAAGTTTCGATCACAGGGGCACAGGTAAAAAGTTCCTGAACAGAACACCAATGGCTTATGCTCTAAGATCAAGAATCGACAAATGGGACCTCATGTAATTACAAAGCTTCTGTAAGGGTAAGGGCACTGTAAATAGGACAAAATGGCAACCAACAGATTGGGAAAAAATCTTTACCAATCCTCCGTCTGAGAGAGGGCTAATATCCACTATATACAAAGAACTCAAGAAGTTAGACTCCAGAGATCCAAATAACCTTATCAAAAAATGGGGAACAGAGTTAAACAGAGAATTCTCAACTGAGGAAACTCATAAAGCTGAGAAGCACCTAAAAGAATGTTCAACATCCTTAGTCATCAGGGAAATGCAAATCAGAACAACCATGAGATTCCACCTCACACCAGTCAGAATGGCTAAGATTAAAAACTGAGGTGATAGCATATGTTGACAGGGGTGTGGAGAAAGAACACTCCTCCATTGCTGATGGAATTGCAAGCTGATACAACCTCTCTGGAAATCAGTTTGATGGACCCTCAGAAAAATGAACATAATACTACCTGAGAACCCAGCTATTCCACTCTTGGGCATATACCCAGAAAATGCTCCAACATGTAATAAAGACACATGCTCCACTGTGTTCATAGCAGCTATATTTATAATAGCCAGAAGTTGGAAACAGAGCAGATGTCCCTCAACAGAGGAATGGATACAGAAAATGTGGTACATTTACACAATGGAATACTACTCAGCTATTAAAAACAATGACTTCATGAAATTCTTAGGCAAATGGATGAAACTTGAAAATATAATCTTGAGTGAGGTAACACAGTCACAAAAGAGTGAACATGGTATGTACTCACTGATAAGCGGTTATTAGCTCAAAAGTTCGGAATACCCAAGAGTCACTTCACAGCAACTATAGGGCTGAGAGTGAGGTCCCAGATGGAGGAGTTGGAGAAGGGACTGAAGGAGGTAAGGTAGTTGAAAGCCCCATGGAGGGAGCAACAGTGTCAGCTGGCCTGACCTCCTGATTCTCCTGGGTACTGGATCACCAACCAAAGAATACACATGGAGGGTCACATGGTGCTGGCCACATATGTGGCAAGGAGTGTCTTGTTAGCCATCAGGGGGAGGAGAGGCCCTTGGGCCTGAGGGTTTAAGATGCCCCAGTATAGGAGAATACCAAAGAGGGAAGACAAGAGTGCATGGGTGGGTGGGTGGGTGGGGGAATACCCTCATAGAGGCAGGAGGAGGGGAGAGGGGATAGGGAGGTTGCCAAGTGGAGATCTGGAAAGGCGGAAACATTTGAAAAGTAAATAAAGTATCAAAAAGAAAATAAAAAGTAGAGTGCAGTGTTCTGTTTGATGATTTATAATCAGTAGCTAGATCTTAGTGTGTAGAGCTGTATTTTTGGAAGGTTAGCATTAAGATGGATGATTCTTAGAGACATTGTAGTGTCAACTTGTACCTATAAGACTTGGGTGAAAACCAATACCATATTCAAATGAATCTGAGCATCAATGGTTTCTGTATCAACCACTGAGGTAGCCAAGAAAACAACAGGTGATTATCTTAGATCCTTTTGCTCCACACTGAGAAATAAGTTATATCCCAGGGTGTGGTAAAGGAAGACATTACTTAAAATCTCTCACTCTCTCTCTGTCTGTTTCTCTGTCTCTTTTTCTCTGTATAATCTCTGTCTGTCTCTGTCTCTCTCTTTCTTTCTCTCTGTCTCCTTCTCCTTTGTTCTGATCACCATACAGAGAGTCAGGGACATGAATTACTGCTCTGGTACTGTCTGGCCTCTCAGTGTCATGGAGATGCATGGGAGGGTTCTCAATAATAAATTAATTTAGCAGTACACAGGGTGTTGGCATCATGCTACTGGACAATTGCTAGCCCCTTGTCTTCATCTCTATAATGAACATGTTTTGCTCTTATTTCTCCTGAGTCACCATCCTCACATTCTATTTCATATTTTCTTAAGCATTCTGCAGTCTCCTAGAAATATTATCTTACTTATGTGTTTCACTGGCTCTAGCAATGACCAGGCCTTCAATTAACTGGTCCCCTTTATTCGTATAGTTAGATGTTTCAAATTTGATTCCTGATGAATCATGTCTGTCTAGTAACATTGTTTCTCTTTACCTTTCTTGCAGTTAACTTGGGTTTAAAAATCACAGATTGCTATCTAGTTTATAGGAAAACATATACTTTAAGAGCTTCTTAATTTTCATAAGACATATGCTTTGGTTGTTATCCTTAAGTGTTATCATAAGCATTATTCAAAACTATACTGGTTGCTATGAAGAAACAAAAATGTGCTATCTTTTCAGTGAATTAGAAATTTAAATCAGATAAATAGTACATCCTCAGAAGTTGAGAAAAAATACAGAAAAGTTGAAATAAATATTGAGGAGATGATTAACTATGTTGTAAGGATGTTTTGACTGTATAAAGGTGTAGGGGTGTGTGTGTGTGTGTGTGTGTGTGTGTGTAGGTATAGATAGGGAAATGTATATGTGTTTGGAGATAAAGAAGTAATAACTATATTACTATATCTATCTATCTATCTATCTATCTATCTATCTATCTATCTATAGAGAGGGAGAGGGAGAGAAAGAGAGAATGAGAACATATACAACCTATTACAGGGTTTCTGTGACAACTCTAGAATGTTTTTGTGGTTTTGATTGACAATAAACTAGTTTCTCAATTTAAGGGATTGCTTTGCTCAATTTAAACAGTAGCTACTATTTGGAAAAATCACCACCAGCCTTCTGAAATCAAGAAATAAGGGTACTATAATCTTAACTCTCACAGTTGATAGAACAGATAGTGACTAGTAGAGATAGGATGTGGGACCAGAAACAAGGCTGGAGACAAAGGCAGAGGCAGGCAAATATAGGAATGGAGCCAGGAGGTTTAATCCTTGCCTTATGAACTAAAACAGTTATTTCAGAGCATGAAGGATTTTATTAGGAGAATGCTTGGAGGTGGCATGGAGGGCCTGGGAAGTTCCACATTAAATATGTTTTCAGTGAAGAAGATTTTGACTTAGATTATAACATATGACTTTTGCCCATTACCTCTGTGAGCATTAAGTCTATTTTAGCATCAGTGCACTTTGAGATGATGTCCAGAGTTCCAATCTTGATTCTCCTGAGAGGTAGGATGGAATATTATGGCTCTGGAGCATCTGGAGGCCATATGGAATATTTCTTGGCTCCTCTTTTAATTCTCTTTAACATTCATCCATCTGAGAATTCAAAGTAAAAAAAAAAATGGATTGGGTGAGCTGTAAACTTGGTGTATGAGTGTCTTTATTAGTTGGGGGAAAAGTGAAGCTATATGCCTCTCCTTGATTCAAAGCACTTCTCACCTTTTGGCCTCAATATTTGCTGTACAGAACATGGAGAACTATGGATGAATTAATGATAACCTTGAAGTTAGCAAGGGTAGAATAGCCAAATCCATAGTGGCTTTGAATCAAGGTTTTAAGAACCAGAAACAAATAGGGATTAGGGAGGGATACACTGTTAATTCTGGGAGCTGTTGTGTCCCAAGGTCAGTTCTGAAGGGTGTGCTAAGCACACTCCAATAAAATTTTGACTATGTATTTGCCCTTCAGCTCTGCACTTCAGACAACTCATCTTTTTCTTTAGTGTGGTTTTCATTCTTGTCTACTACAGCCAAGGGTTCTAGCTTATTCCCCATTCCTTCTCTTCCATCTCCAATATCTTTCTCCCCTTGACCCCTTTCATCCTTCCTACTCTCTTTCCTACCTCCTCCACCATCCTTCCTACTTTTCTTCTTTGTCCTTTTTGTTCCATTTATTTGTGGAAGAATGCAATGTGTTAAGAACTGGTATACTATGACATCATGTAAAAGGCAGAGTTCTTTAGAGTTAGCTCATTCATAGAGTGGACTTAATTTCAGAAAAAATAAATGTGACATGCTTGGCAAGAAGACCTAAACCTGATGTGGATGAAGAAAATTACCCTAAGAGATATTTTCTCTTCTCAAGTCAGATTTTCTCTAGGTTAAATTTTCTAAGTCCTGCTGAAATCCGCTATATCAACAGTCAGCAATATTTGCTGCATTCCTGTGGCCAAATTCATCAGAAAGTAGAACAAAATAAGGATAGGAGGTAGAAGTGAATGCGTTCTCAAAAAGAATAATCTTGTCCTTGTGGGTAAAAAACTGAATCTAATATTGAAGGCTGGCATTTCATTTTCTAGAATTGTGATCAGAAAAGAACATCCTTGTATGAATCATGATAAAACTTCCTGACAGTTCAACCCTTCTTAAAGTGTATGGATACTTTTTCATAAGGGGTAGTAGAGTATTGCTTCTTCTCATATCCTAGAAAGAAAACCAGTGTTTTTTTTTTTTTATATAAAAAATACCCTCTGTTTTAATACATGTTTAGAACATTGTATTTGAGATCTACTTATTACTTATAAACACTATCTGTCTACCACAAAATTCTTTTAACAGAATATATGTGGAATATAAATATTACTACTTTGTGGCAGACTAATGCCCTTGCTATCAATACTCTGGGACATGTGAGAAGCTTTTGTTCTTCTGGGTATGACCAATTGTACCCCTTGTTCAATTATTCAATATATGTTACTGTATGTAATGCACAGTTTATGAATCTTTCCCACAATTATTCTGTGAATGGGTCCTTCATTTGGGCACTAGGAAAGTCATTTTACAGATACAGGAGATGAAATCATTTTCCCAGTGGCACCAAGCTAGCAAGAGTTGGGACTAGAGTACACTCTGTCTCCAAAGCCTCATGGATAGGGTTTTTTTTTGTTGTTGTTCTGCCATGCTGACTTTCTCAAGATTTTCTGGGACCTCAGCATGGAAAACTACAACTGATAAATCTTATATTTAAAACATCTCTGATCCTGTTTATATCCTGGTCCAAATGATGCACATCATGCTTTCCATAGACTCAAAAGTTGCCTCTCTGAATGTGCTTTTTTCACTTCTAGAGGCACAAATGCAAATTCATTTGATATTTATATACCTGGGTTGAACAAATCAACCCTTTACTTGATCCATCAAGAACTGGGCTCCTGCCTCTTTGTAGATCCCTCTTTCCCTCGTCTACCAAGTCATTGCTGAACCCATTCCAATAGGCTGATATGCATCAATAGTTCCCTAGGCTTTTACAAAAGTATATTGTTAGGAAAATTGTGCTCAGCAAGCTTCTATATCAAAATCAAGTGATCTGCAATCTCACTGTGCTTAAGAAACTACTATCTGGTCAAGTTGGTAGTAAACCTCAGCTCAAAGGTGACATCAAAATTTAGAAAATATTTTCTTGCAGACAAAATTGTTTTAATTGTGTTTTTATTGTTGACAATATCATACATGTGTAGAATGCATTGTGATCATCTTCATCCCCCTCATCATTTCTCATTTCTATCCTACTTCTGGTAACCCACTTATTCCCAAGTGGTTCCCCTATTTTTACCATAATGTCTGCCCTTTTCCTTTCTCTTTCCAGGCCCCATGAACACAGTCATAGATGCTATGTGTCAGCATAATATCCAAAAATTAGCATCCTATTCCAATGTATCCCATCCTCCAGCTCTCCCAGTCCTTCTACTTTCTCTTCCATGATGTTCCATGTCGGGCTTTGAAAGGGGTGACATATGTGTCCAATTTGGGACAAGAGCTTGGTCATCAGTTATTCTCAGCACTGGGACAAGTTGTGAATTCAGAACTTTGACAGTTACCCACACTAAGACAGGCTCCTATGACCAAGGCTGAGTGCTATACATGTCTGTGAATATCAATGTAAGTATTTAGAAATCTATTTAAACTACAGATCCAAGTTCAAAATTTTAGCCATGAGAATAATCAACCCTAAAATAAATATTCTGAGTATTGTGACTACAGCATGGGGAAAGGCCATCTTATATAAAGAGCTTAGTACAAGCTTCACTGAACATCTTTCAAAATTTCACACCATGGCTATCCTTTATATTCCCTAACAGACACGAGAATCTTCTTGTCACCTGTCAATGGTATTGATTGAAGCGTCCTTACCCTTGAATTATGGAAAGGTATCACTTCAGAGACATATCAGTTCTTGTCTTGTTAAATTTTCTCTGTGTTTCAGGTCCCAGTTAAAGATGCTCCAGTTCAGAAAAAAATAAATATAAAGAAACAATAGCTCCTATTGTTTTGTCTGGAAATTTCTCTACTGTCACAGTTCTGAAGAAAAGAAATACCTACTGAGATATTAACTTTTTTAATAGTGAGAACAAGATTTGAAAATCAGATGCCAGCACTTCTAGGGGCAAGTGCTGGTGATGACCAAGTCCGGCAGAAGAGATAAGAAGTCATCGAGGGAGGAGTGAGTTAGACAGTGTTCAGGCGAATCTTGCAACCTGAGTGTTTATTTATACAGCACTTAGCAGGAATAGATTCATGTTATTCCAAAACATAGATAATATTAATTTTGTCCCTCAACATGTGCTTTAACTTTTTCTTGGTCATAAGTTTAGTCATCACTGGTAAACAATGACAGAACAGAGTTGTCTTTTTCAATCTTTTCCCCTCATCAAATCCATAACACAATATTTAAGAATCTTGTGGTTTCAAGGGCACTAGACAGAAAGGAAGTCTCCAAGCCAGCCTGGGCATATTGCTATATCCGAAGCAGTGTATTATTAACTCTTAATGGTCAGAGTGTATAATTAAAAAAAGGCTTTTAATCTGATCTGCTGCCAACTCCTCTAGCCCACTGAATCTTGTTTACCTTTTAAGTTTACTTTGTTGTGATTATCTTGTTCCTGAGTCTCAATTCTGAGTTCCAGGGGGAGATGTCTCAAGAGTATTTTGGAGTCAGAACCTCATAAGCAGATCTCTTTCATCCTTATTTGAGCCACAATCTCCAGAGTTTAAGGAAGACCTTCAAGTAGGCCAGGTAAGGGTATCTCCCTAAAAGCTCAGGACTTTCTTGAGAAATCTTAGAAGCAGTACTTCTGGGGTGGTTCATAAGAAAATTTCCGTCAATCCAATATCTCAAGTTGTACAAATATTAAAAGACTCCAAACAGGCAACACAGGGGGATCAAGTCCAAAAAGGAAAGCCCACAGGACAGCAATTTAGCCTCTCAACTCAGCTTTGCTGGACCTTTGTCAAGCAGCTGTGCTGGCTTTATGACTTTTGTTGTTTCCCATTAGGTATTGCCATGCCACAGAGCAGACTTCAACAGTAGGTAATATGCTGGTTTCTCTGGAAGAAGTGAAGAGATAGAATGTCATAGTCTCATAGCCAAATATTAGGGGGAATAGGGAATAGTGTGAAGGAGAGAGAGAGAAGGGATTGAGAAGCCAGAGGAATCAAGGATACCACATGAAAATGCCTCAAAAAAGTCAACTGAGACTCAATTGGACTCATAGTTATCAGGGAGTCTGTATGGGCTTGATGTAGGTCCTTTACATATGTGGCATGGTTGTATAGTTCACTGTTCTTGTGAGATTCCTATCTGTGGGAACAGGGGCTGTCTCTGACTCTTTTGCCCACCTTTGGGAACATTTTCTTCCTCCTGGGCTGCCTCATCTAGCCTTAATGTGAGAGTACATGCCCAGTCTTATGCCACATTTGGTTGATGTCCTTGGAAAGACTGCTCTTTGATGAGGGAAGGTGAACAAGGGTGGATCTGGGGTGGGGAGAGACTATGGGAAGATGAGGGAAAAGAAACCCAGTTGAGATGTAACATATCAGAGAATAAATTTTTTAAAAATATAAACACTAAAAAAAGTCTCTTAGTTACATTTCTACTGCTATGATAAGTCACCATTTCCAAGGAGACTTACAAAAAATGTCCCATTAGTAACTCACAGTTCCATAGTGTTAGAGTCCATGACATGAACATGGCAGACATGGTCCTAGAGCAGTACATGCTGGCTCACATTTCTAGCCACAAACACAAGACAGAGAGAGCTAACTGGGAACGGTATGGGCTTTTGAAACCTTAAAACTGTGATTCTTAATCTGTGGGTGGCACAAGGACAATTCATGATGTCCTTATTTTTAATAGCCGAGGGGTATTTCATTGTGTAAATAAACCACATTTCCTGTATCCATTCTTCAGTCAAAGGATTTATGGGTTGTTTCCAGCTTCTGGCTATTATGGATAAAGCTGCTATGAACATAGTGGAGCACATGTCCTTATGATATGTTAGAACATCTTTTGGGTATATGTCTAAGAGTGGTATAGCTAGGTCTTCAGGTAGAACTATTTCCAATTTTCTGAGAAACCACCAGATTGATTTCCAGAGTGGTTGTACAAGTTTGCAACCCCACTACCAATGGAGGAACTACTTTAAAGGGTCACAGTATTAGGAATGTTGAGAACCAGTGCCTTAAAGCCTGTCCTTTGTGACATATCTCCTCCAATAAGGTGACCCCTATTAATCCTTTCCAAACAGTTCCATCAACAACTGGGGACTAAACCTTCAAATATATGAGCTGGTATGTGTTGTGGTGTGTGTGTGTGTGTGTGTGTGTGTGTGTGTGTGTTCTCATTTCAGCTATCACAAGATTTTGGAAATCACAAAAAACTGGATGTCTTAGATATTCTTTTGCTGGGATAAAACGCCATGACAAAATGCAAATTGCAGAGAAAATAAGGTTATTCAGCTTCCTCTTCTGTAGCACTGCTCATCATTAAAGGAAGTCAGGACAGGAACTCAAAAAAACAGGATCTTGGAGACAAGAGCTGATACAAAGGCCACAGTGGGGTGGTGCTTATTGGCTTACTTTCCCTGGCTTGCTCAGTCATCTCATTTCTTATAGAACCCAGGACCACCAGCTCAGGGCTGCCACCACCTACAGTGGTTCTAGTCCCTCCCCCATTGATCTCTGAGAAAATACCTTACAGCTGGATCTCATGGAGGCATTTTCTCAACTGATGTTTCTTACACTCTGATAACTCTAGCTTGTATTAAGTTGATATAAAACCAGCTAGAACACTCTATCTCTATCTCTAATAGAACTGATAGTAATTAAATAAAAATTAGTTTAGGTACATTTTATTTATTACTGTAATAAGTACTATGTAATAAGTAATGATCTAACTTAAAATGCACATATGACTACTAAGCATGGACTGTTCTCCATTAGTAAAGTGGGACTTTGTTAGCCTCCTTCAGTCTGCTCCACTAACTATCCCATGCTTCTCTAATATGGTTGAAAGAGCTGTCATAGAGCAGTGTATCTAGTACCCAAGGCCAATGGCATTCACTTGATTTACTTGCATACTGCACTCTCCAGCTTCTGGATTCCTTGTGACTGAGTCTTATTATATCCCTGCTGTCCTTTCCAGGTGAGGATATCAAGCAGTTTTTGGTCCTCTCTGCCTTTACATTTGCTTCTATTGCAGAAGAGTGTTCTATTGCTTCTGAGTAGATTCTCTGTCTCCTTGGCTAAAGGAAATACAGAATATGATAAGGGAGTAGGATTTGTAGATGGGGAGCCTTGACCCCTGCTTCTCCTGCTTCTCCTGTGACCTGGGTAAGATCCCCTCTGCAGATAGCAACTTCCTTATTTAAAATAAAAGAGTTGAATGAGAAAATGTGTAAGGATGATACCTACTTCAGGACTTGTTCACATAATCACAGTTTTGGGTAATTTTTAGAAAGTAACATATTAATATATCCTTAGTATCTGCTTTATCATATTTATAACCTTAGAATTCTCCTAAGACAAACTTTATGCCACCATAACTGCTAAATGATATCTACCTGATTAATCTTACTCGATCATAAATTGACTTTATCACATAAATTCCAAGCATATGAACTCATTGGTATAGCGAAATAGCACATATAGTGTGCATACATTTGTACCTGCAAGTGAGTACAGTTGCCTACCCATGGAGGCCAGAATGGGTGTCCTATCCCCTGGAGCTTATGCTATAAGTGAACATGATGTGAATGCTGGGCATAGAACATGGGTCTTCTAAGAGAAAGGCAAGCACTGTTAACCACTGAGCCATCTCTCCGGCCTTCCTAAGGAATATACTTTTAATTTAGTTAACTGCAATTCAAATTTAATACCTGCTTGTTATTGATGTATTGGACTGAGAAGATTTTACTCTGAGAACTGCTTTTCCCCATAGACCATATATACCTGAAGAGACCAATAAATTATATATATACATGTGTGTGTGTGTGTGTGCGTGTGTGTGTGTGTATGTGTATGAAATTTTGTTATATAAAGTGCTCATAGGAATACTTCTTTTTGAGAATAGGAATGAATAGTTTTCTCCCTAAGATATTTTTTCCACTAAGCAAACTAAAATATTTTCTTTCATGGTCATTTTCTTTGTGTTTCATAATATTAGTTATTTCTATAATATTGTAGTAAGGGAAGCTCCTGCCTCATTCTTATTACACCTATGGTATTAATAAGTGGTTATTATAACTATTTAGAAGACTTACTCTCAGATCTACCAGAAGAGGCCAGTAAAGTATCTAATGAGAGGGGCTTGAGCTTCCACTAGAAGAGATTTACCAAGTGCATCCAGAGGATGGGGGAAGCAGCCACTCTTCACAGAAGGGCTACAAGCAGAGTGGTTCTCTCATATAACTTTATGGAGGGCTATCAGTTGTTCAAGGTCTTAAAATACTGAACCTCAGAGTTTGGAATTGAGGTTAGCTCTTGTTCCAAGGTATATCACCCCTCTGAAAGGAAGTATCAGGTTCTTCCTAATTCACCGTGTTGAGCTTCTCCAGCGGAGCACTGTCATATCAGGTGTTTTAAAATGGGTACTCAGAGCATAGTATATTTATTACTCTTAATTTCAAACCATTCTTTGGACACTCCATATTTTAGAAAATTTCAACAATTGAGATGGTATTAAAATATAAAATATAATTGAAACAAAGATACCGAAATCAGGTCTGTGTTTCAGGTATTGTAAGTGCATTTAAGTAATGCCCCGTATGGTTCCTTGGAAGCTGATTTCTGTAACTTGATTTTGTTCCATCATATATCTCCCTTTTCTTCCCTAGTCCCATCTTCTGTTTCAAAATGAATTAAATCAACCCAATTGCTGTAAGGTGAACCTTCACAAAGATATGGAAGAAGCTACAAATTATTAATAATAATAACTACAATAATAATAATAATAATAATAATAATAATAATAATAATATTCAAGCTGTTTTCCCTGGTTGACCCAGGTCATTTTTGCATGTAAGTATGGAGCAATTAGTTTTACTCCTGAGACTGGTTAGCAGCCAGTAGTGATAGGGCTCACACTTGCTGCTTAATAACTAATATGGTCTTACATACAGATGTTATGTGCTACGGATTACCCTCCAAACTTCAGCAGACTAGTTGGAAGTGGGGGCCTGAGGGTCTGTTCTGAAATTCTTTTTTAAGAACTAAAGAGTAAGTGTTAACACTGACTTTCCCCTTTTCAGGAGCATCTATCTTCAAAGTGCTCTCTTCTACAGCCACGGATCTAAAACTTTATTTGCTGAGCTGAAAAGTGAGAAATCAAGAGAACAACATAAAATAGACATAACTCCCACTGGCTGCATCTACTTTTTAATAATATTCCTGCTTATTTTTCAGTCTCGCTTCCACTTGGATAAACTCACTGGTTTCTTCCAGAAACACACTAGCTAATCAAATGTAAATGATTTGCACATTGAGGTATTGTTTCTACCTTGCTTGGTTTGATTGAGAGGCAAGAATAAATATGTCATTTAAAATTTCATTTTTAAAAGTTACCATTAAAAGCAATGGATATGACTATAGCATCTTCATAGATACTTTGTTTCTGTGCCCTCTCCCCTGCCAGCCACCATTCCCCTTCCTGGTAATTTCATCTTGGTTTTCTGTATGTATTTCCTGTTCTCTCTCCTGTTCCCTTCAGACCTCCATTTTCTCCCCCCCCCTTTGGTTCCCTTCTAATTTCATGACCTACATTGATACACACACACATATAAAAGCTAAAATTGAGGATCTGCATGTGAGAAAACCTGTGCTGTTTGACTTTCTGTGTCTGAGCTATTTTGCTTAGCATAGTAGCTTCCAGTTCATCATTTTCCTGAAAATATTATGATTTAATTTTTCTTTAGAGTGGAATCAAATACTTCTGTACATATACAATAGATTCACTTTTTCCAAATATTGATTGGTATCTAGGATGGTTCCATTTCCTAGTTATCTTTCACAGTGTACCAATAAATATAGTTGTGCAAAAGTCCAAATGGGAGAACTTAGGGTCCTTTGGGCATGTGCTTAGTTCTAATTTAGCTTCTACTTTAGGATTTTGGGGACCCTTTACAATGATTTCTGTAATGACCACATTAGTTTGTATTCCCAACAGCAGATAATAAAAGTTTGTTTTTCTCCATACTCTTAGCAGCATTTGTTGCTATTTGTTTTCTTATTAGTCATTTTGACTGTGGAGAGAAGAAATTTCAAAATAATCTAAATATATTTTTCCCGATTATAGCACAGGAAACCACCCCAAGAATTGACAAGTGGTATTACATGAAGTTAAATAAACTTCTTCACTTTATTGGAAGTATCAGTAGGGTAAGGAGACAACTTCTAGAATAAGGAGAATCTTTGCCGTTTATATTTCAGACAAGGACTTAATATTTAGAATACAATAAGAACTAGCAAGTTAAACATCGTAACCCAAATCTTCCAGTCACTGTATAAGATAATGAACTGAACAGTTACCAATAGAAGTTCATATGACTACATATTTAGAGAGTGATTGAAACATTATCTTCCTTCCTTCCTTCCTTCCTTCCTTCCTTCCTTCCTTTCTTCCTTCCTTTCTTTCTTTCTTCTTTTGTGTGTGTACATATGAGTGTCCTGGTAGAGTGTTGTCTCCCTCCAGACTTCCTGTTAGTATACACTGACTTCCTGATGATACCAACATTGACAGGAAGTTGTAATACACATCTTTATTGCTTTTATAAGACTGTCCAACATCAGTGGCTTAAAACGATAGAGACATGAAGTTCTGGAGGCACAAAGTCTGAAAGAACTTCTTTCAGTAAAAGTATTCATGGGTCTGTGCTGGGTTCTGGGGGTTCCAGAGGAGATACCTCTTCTTGCATTTTCCACCTGCTAGAGGCATCTGGCCCCTTTGTGTACCCTTAAACCTGGAAGTATAGCATCTTCCTTCTTCTCAGGCCTTTTTTCTCATCCTTGAATAGAGACCTATTGTCCTTTCTCCTATATAAGGATTCATTGATTCCCTCCTACCCACATGTCTCTTTCACTACAATTATACCATTCCAAGATGCATAATCTAACCAAAAATGAAAAGATGTTGCAATGTAAGGTCACAGATTCGCAATCTATAATGGCTAATATTGATTGTCAATTTGAAAAGCTCTAAAATCATTCAGAAGACAAACCTCTGGCTATATCTGTGAGGGAGATTATAGACTAGGTTAATTAACACAGGATGTTTTAGCATTAATCTATCTTTAATTATTTCGAATAGGATTTTAGTAACAAATATAAGATCTCCACTAACCAGCGAGGAGTGCTACATTTGCCAGATAGATTGACATCTGTCCCTTCCCCTTCCTACTGTTGGCTTTTATTCCCAAACAACTGGGCAGCTTATTTGGTAAGAGAACCTTCTGGAGCTGAATAGGAGATTCCTTGAGAGCTTAAGGAATTACTATGTGGAACCAAAGGTATCACATGGTAATGGTTAATTATGGATTAAAGGATGAAGAAACAAATGAGATGTACTTTTTCATGAGGGTGTGCTGCTTAAAGTGTTTTTACTTGATGGGTAGTGATCAGTGACTGGAGTAAACTCTTCTGCTTTGGTTTGAATTCCTGTTCCAAGCTCCCACAAGGTTAAAGGAAAAGCCTGTCCCACCCTTTGTTTGCCCTTGTAGATAATTATTTTCATTATCTCTGTGAGTTTGCAAGGCTAGCAATGGGAAACATAGTGGTTTGGGGAGAAATTTATCTTGCCTACCTACCTCCTTATTCTGCTAATCACGTAACTTTTCTGAGTAACAAATCTAATGTCTAATATGCTTACATGTCTTTCTGTCATGATTATCTGTGAACATACTGTCAAAGAAATATATGAATTATTTTGATCATACATTTGCATTTTTGGATTTTTGTTTGCTTGGTTTGTTTTTTGAGAGAGGGTCTTACTTCTTAGCATATGCTGAGAAGAAATTCAATTTTCAGCTCAAGCTAGCTCTGAGTTTATGACCATCCTCTTGCTGGAGCCTCTTGCATGTAGGTGTGATCCATCATGTCTAACAATTTTCCAATTTTAATGAAGTTGAGCTTAGGAGCATTTGCTATAATTTGTTTATTACTGTTTTTATTATGACATAAAATTTTAGGGATGACGAAAATGTCAACGTGTCAAAATACTTAAAAGAGTTGTTAGTGATCACTGAGGATGATAATGAAGAAGAAGAAGAAGAAGAAGAAGAAGAAGAAGAAGAAGAAGAAGA
>JADRCH010000089.1:8640459-8702675 GCA_019843965.1 Rhynchomys soricoides
GATCTCCACTTTTGATTGGTGTGATCTTTATTTTTGCATGGAGAAGTTAACCATTTTTTTCTAGAAAGTTATCACACACACACACACACACACACACACACATCTATAAGCCCTATTTTTTTTTTTTTTTTACATAGTCTGACTTATGTGTTCACTGAGTACAGCAGAGGATCTGAGAATCCATCTGTGGAGTGAAGAGGGAGGTATTAAAATCGGAAGCAGAATGGAGTAGGAGTAACATTTACAAGTGAAGAGGGACAGGTGACAGTGACCGGCCAGCCCTTCATATAGACTGTTTAGTATGCTATTTCTCAGAATGTAGAGTCATCCCATTAGGCTTTTCTCAGATCCTAAACTGCACTGCAGATGTGCCATTAATGGACCTAGGTCTGGGGAGTTGCTTATTGAATTTGTAAATTTCTCTTGTGGTCCTGGGAACTCCAGGATAATGTGAGTGCCCATCACTGGGGTGAGTGTGAAAGGATTAAGCAAAGGGCAGTCAGTCTGAGCGTTTTACAACATGCTTTTATGTTTAAACCTAAGTAGCAATTATTCATCCCGGGTTTTACCCCTCCCCCATGCCTATGCTGGCTTGGGATGTAGAACTGCTGCTTTTCCTGCCTGGGTCCATTGGGAGATGCAGCCTTAGAATAGGAGCCAGGGTTCTCTAAATGCTCCTTGTGCTTCTTTTCAGGCTGGTTGCAGATACATTATGAAAGAACACTCAATAAAAGAGAGTGACAAATGTTTTCCACATACAGGAGCAAGCTTCCAGTGATGAAATTCAATTGTAAAGCTACTTCTTGGAGGGCTCTCTCAGCCTTTCCTCCTAGTTCATTCCTTTGTGACTCCACTGACTACTGAGCCTCTCTCTACCAAAGACCTACAACTGAGCCTCACTCAACTCTCATCAGAAGTGATTCTTACAGTAGTGGGTATTAACACAGAGACCCACAACCAGACTGTGTGAAGAGAATGAGAGATGAGAGAAGTTGGGGCACTCAACCCTAAAAGAGATGTCTTAATCAAACACCTCCCCTCTTAACTCAGGGGTTCACGTTAGAAGGAAGCAGAAAGAGTGTAAGAGCCACAGGTGACAGATGATGCCAAGGAAATGGTGTCATCTAGACACAAGAGGACTGAAACACATATGAACTCATAGAGACTGTGAAATACTCACAGGGCCTCTGGGAGTTCAAGCCATACAAGTCCCAGAGAATGGGAGTAGACACAAGAACACACCCCTAACCAATGAAAAGGGGAGGTGGATACAAGTCCCACCCCTAATTAAAGAGAAGAGGAGGTGGAACAAGGTCCCACCCCTAACCAAGAAGCTATTTGTGATTGATATCTACTTCAAAAGGGAAAAACAATCTTCTCCAAGGGGGTGTCACTGTATGTATCAACTACATTTAATGGCAGGCTCATGCCCAGGAGTAGTTGGCCAACATAAAAGAGATTCCATTTTGGGGGAGAGGAGGGAGGGTTTTATGCAGTAAAATCTTCCCTATGGATAATATTATCTTTTATTAGTTCCACACCACTTGTTATGAATAAAATTATTTCTCCTATGTATATTACATGTATGTAGAAGAAATATATTCATATATATGTATGGGAAATATATATGTACATATATCTGTAGGAGAAATATACAATGAATTATTATATATACTATATATTAATATTATATACTATATATTATATTATATATACTATAATATATAAAATATAAATATTATATATTTTTTTCTTTCACCATTGGATAGGATTGACCAATAGTACACTATGCACATTTGATAATACACTCCATAAGGCACATCCCCATAAATGTGTTCAGAGCCTGTCAAAGTAATTTTTTATAAAACCAGCATCACAAAACAATCCAAGTAAGCTTCTATATAATGTTGATCTCAGCTTAGTTAGAGACTATGGGGGGAACTAGGAGAGTAGGACATGTGTTCTGTAAGTGTTCTTATCCCAGGCTGCAAACATCAGAGGATTGCTCTAGGTGGATAGTGTGGCTTAGCCAGTGCTAAAAGCATGGTTTTAGAATTAGCCCTGGATTTAGACTAGCCATAAAATCTTATTTGGCCACATGGTCTTGGATAATCTTCAATGCAATGTTAAGCTCACTAAGCTTTGCTTTTCTTCATGTTAAAACACACAATAATATACACTTCTACTGGATGTGTGTGGCGACTAGTTTTTTTGTCTACTTGACACAAGCTAAAGTCACTGAGAAGGAGGGAGCCTCAGCTGAGGATGCTTCAGTAAGATCTGGTACAGGCAGGTCAGTAAAGCATTTTATTAATTAAAGGCTAATATGTGAAGACCCAGCCCATTATGAGTGGGTCTGGTGGTCCTGGGTTCTGTAAGAAACCAAGCAAGTTGAGCAAGCCACAGGGAGCAAGTTTGTAAGCAGCAACCCTCTATGGCCTCTGCATCATCTCCTACCTCAAGGTTCCTGCCCTGCATGAGTTCTTGCCCTCATTACTTTTGATGATGAACTGCTGTATGGAGCTATGAGTAAAAATCCTTTCCTTCCCAACTTATTTTTAGTCTTAGTGTTTCATTATGGCAATAGTAAACCAAACTAAGACATCTGGTATGCTTTTATTTGGCTACTCTGCAGTTTAATGCACTTTATTATGGAAAGCTATTTGGCTCTAGGGACTGAGCATATTTACCCAGCATTGGTCAGTGAGGGCATGCTGCTCTTGTGTGTATGAAGATCAAGGATAAACTTACAGCCAACCGCAGAACAGTTGGAAACATTCCCTGTGACTTCTCTGTGGGAGGAAGCAAGATCAACGAGAAAACAAGATCAAAGTCCCCATCTTGCCTTCCACAAATAAAAGTTACCTCTCTCGAAGGTGAGAATGAAACACGTAAATAAAGCAAGCGTGTGTGAACCTGAGCAAACCTGTCTCATTTGAACCTGCACCAAAACCTTACCATTTCCTCAGACTCTTTAAGCCCCAATTGATTACATTATTATTTTTATTATTAATAGTAACAATGTTATCTGGTGCCATTATTGTTTAAACCAGTTTGAACTGAGCTTCTCCCATCTGCGTTAAGAATGTTCCCAAGAATTTAGCATCATTCAAGCTTGCAGTGATGGTTAATACTAGGATTGAGTAGCATGGTGTGGCAAGGGTTAAATAAGATATTACATGTAACATGTTAGCTTCATGTCTGCGACGTCAATACAATTTAGCTGTGATAATCAGACTGGGGACAGTGGCAATGACAATATGTTTCTGCTTCCTTGTTATGAAGTATCCAGTAGCATACATGTAATGGGTATTCACTAACTGCCACTGGATGCATCTCATTCTCTTCCCACATGATGACAAGGAGGCTAATGAATAGGAATCAGAAGAGAACTTAGCATCTTTTCTGTTGCTAGAAATAACAATTTCCATTTTCTGTCATTTGCATGTTTAATTCATTTTCTTGGTAATTTTAGACCAAGGCACAGATTCTACCCCAATCTGCAAAACAGCTCAGTTTTCCCCTACCCTTTTCCTCTTCAGAGGAACAAGGTGATTTTCCTGATTGCTGCATGGAACTGGCTACAGCTGGCATTCATCTTCCTGAGCCAATGCTCTGCATTACTGTTTTAGTCCATTTGGAGCTACTACACTGAGGAACTTATTTCTCCAAGTTTTGGAGGCTGGAACGTCCATTATCAAGGTACTGAAGTTTTGATGTCTGGTGAGGACATCTCTGAGCCTACATGGAGGAACCTTGTCATGGAATTCTCTGTAGGGAATGGTGTGCCTTCACATAAGGGGAAGGCAGTGGACAAACTGTATAATGGTGCATAGAGTCTCTTTGATAAGGACTTTGTAAGGACAGAGACATTCTGTTGGCTTAATCAGTTCTATAAGAGCTCTCCCTCCTCTTAATGCCACCATACTAGTAACACTTGATTTTTGGACGAGACATGTTCCCTGTCCCCATTCCCCAAATGGGCTTAAGGAAAATTAAGTATTGATAGTTATACAATACATGAGATAATTGTCATTTGTGAAAGTTTTTTATTTCTTCCTTCTTAGCTATATATTGTAGTGTCACTTAAACTGGATATATCACAAATTACTGCTGTATGAATTCCAAATACCAATGATATGTTATAAAGCAATAGGGACCAAAGAAAGAGATAAAAATACATAAACTGATAAGTCTAGTAAATTCAGATATTATTTATCTTTATCAGGTTGTTAGCATACTAACATTGTCTTTGTTTAACATGATGAGGTAATCAATTCCCATGTGTTTACTCTCTTGTCCTTTAATTAGTGGACATATCGATGAAAAATGACAAATATATGGGTTATTAAATTCCAAGTTATGATGTATACAGTCAAATGATTTGTTGTGTCTTGTGTATATCAGCTAAATGTGCAAAGCACACTAACAGCCTCAGAATAATTAGGTATTTATCTCAATAATATTTGGTATTTTTAAAACAGAGGACTTTCAGACTGTATAATCTTGAAGTCTTCTTGAGATCACTATGAGGATAGTATTCCAGGCATGTTGCAACTACAGTATAGATTCATTGGTGTGATCCAAATCCCAAGATCCATGGACTGTCAGTTATTTCCTTATATCTGTAGTATGGAAATAGCTGATATGCAAGATTTCAGAGTTCAGCCTTCCTGTAGGTGCCATGAACATCTCAGGGCACTATGAGGAATATAGTCATAACACCCAGAACTCAGCAGTCACGTGACTGCAATTGTCTTCTGGTGACAATACTCAGGTTTTTCTAGCATCCTCCTTGACTTATTCTGTTTACACCATGTCAGATTTCAATGATCAATTTCATATATATATATTAAAGATATAGATATTATATATTACATATATATATATATATATATATATATATATATATCCTATTCTTGGGAAGGTCTGTTTCCAGTCCTTTTTACTTGGGTCTAAATTTCAGCCATTCCAAGCAAACTTTGTCTCTTTCTGATTTGATTTTCTACCTAACTTGTAGAAGACACATATTTTTTAACACGTCGTGTTAGGCTCAGTTCCACTTGGATGTTCTCAATGTATTTTGTCTCAGTGTAGAATCTTGAACCTGCTCAGAGGACAGAATCCTGAGAAGATTTGAAACTATTGTGAATAAAGATATAAGCATCTGGGAGGCATATCCGAAGAAAAGGAGATGCATTCTCCAATGCCAATGAACTCTCAACAGTATTCATACTTTTTAATGCTTTTTCTTTTATAATTTAAAATCTACTTCCTTGTTTTGAAATAGCTGGATAGTATTCCATTGTATAGATGAACCATATTTTCTTTATTCATTCTTCAGTTGAGAGACATTTAGGTAGTTTCCAGTTTCTGGCTATTCCAAATAAAGCTGCTATGAACATTTTTGAGCAAGTGTCCTTGTGGTATGGTAGAGCTTCTTTTGGGTATATGCCCAGGAGTGGTACAGATGAATCTTGAGGTGGAACTATTGCCAATTTTCTGAGAAACTTCCAAATTGATTTCCAGAGTGTTGTATAAGGTGGTAACTCCCACCAGCAATGGAGGAATGTTCCTCTCTCTCCACATCTTCACCAGCATATGCTGTCACTTGAGTTTTTGATTTTAGCTATTCTGACAGGAATAAGGTGGAATCTCAGAGTCGTTTTGAAATTGCAGGCAAATGTATGGAACTAGAAAATATAATTCAGAATGAGGTAACCTAGACCCAGAAAGATGCATGGTGTGTACTTGCTTATATGTGGACATTAGTCATAAAGTACAGGATAACCATGCTACAATCTGTAGACCCAAAGAATCTAAGCAACAGGGAGGGTCCAAGGGAGAATGCTTGAATATCACTCAAAAAGGGAAATAAAAGAGACATGAGGAGTGGATAGAAAGAGAGAACTGTGTGTGAGAGAGTAAGGAGGGGAACAAAGGGGGTGGGAATCAGTTGCGTAGAAATTTGGGGCCTGAAGTGAGAGGGACTGTTGTGAGAAGGGAAATAGATGGGGGTGCATCTCCTGGGAAAGCCAGAGACTCCTGAGATGGGGAGACTCCTGAGAGGATACAGGGGAGACAGTAGCTGAGATTCCTAGAAATAGCAGATATGGAACCTGAAGTGACCATCTTCTGTTGCCAGAAAAGACTTCCACTGGAGTAAGAGGGACACCAACCCACTAAAATAAAAACCTTCTACCCCAAATTTGTCCTGCTTGCAAGATATGCAGGGTCAAAGATGGAACAGAGGTTGAGGGAACGGCCAACCAATGATCCACCCCATGGGAGTGAGCCATTCCCTGACACTATTAATGATACTCTGCTATGCTTGCAGACAGGAGCCTAGTATAGCTGTCATCTGAGAGTCTTCATCCAGCAGCTGATGGGAACAGATGTAGAAACCCACATCCAAACATTAGGAAGAGCTCAGGAAGTCTTGTGGAAGAGTAACAGGAAGGACTGAGAGAAGCTGGAGGGGACACCATAAAAAGACCTACAGAGCCAAGGACCCATGGGGATCACAGAGACTGAAACACCAACCAAAGAGCATTCATAAATTGGACCAAGGCCCCCTACATACATGTAGCAGCTGTGTATCTTGGTCTTCATTTGGATCTCCTAGCAATTAGAGTGAGGGCTGTCTCTGACTCAGACTCTGCTGCCTGCCCTTGGATCCCTTTCATTTAGCTGGGTTGCCTTGTCTGGCCTCAGTGTGAGGGGATGTGGTTAGATCTGATGCAACTTGATGTGCCAGGGCAGGTTGGTACCTAAGTGCAAGTGCTGAGGAGGTTTCCATTCTCTGATTATAAGGGGAGGGGGGAGGGAGGAAGGGGGTTAAAACTCGGAGGAGAGGAGGGAGTGGGGCTGTGGTTGGGATGTGGAGTGAATAAATAAGTTAATGGAAAAAAAAAAAGACCCAACTTCCTGCCAGCAATTTTTAAAGCCCTGTTTTTCAAACTCTTAGTTTGAGTCTGATCAAGTAGGACCATATGATCTACTGTGGTAGAAGGCCAGATAGAGAGGGGAGTGTGGTATAAAGCAATTTTCTGCTCAATGGTCAGATAATATAAGGAAGGGATGGTAATTAGTCTCCTTGCCTAAGGCAGCATGCTAGGATACAGCACAATGGTTTCTTATCCTTGGGTAGCTACAGGTTCTGTCCTGTCCTAGAGTGGTAATACTCATTCTTCAAGCTCTTGGGTCAGGCAGTTATCCTGGAGGGGCTGCATTGAGCCCAACAATGCCATCTGGAACATAGGGAAGATGACAGCAGAAACAGAAGGAAATTTCCTTTTCTCATGGAGTATCGGGTAGATTAAGACAAAGCACCAATAAACCTTGGGAGACTTTGATTGATACATATATGGGCTTTTGTTTGATTTGAGAACTATATGTATTGTTTGCATCATGTTAATTAATGGTGCACACTTTTCTATAATCCTTCCTCCCTACTAATATTTAACACTGAACTTTAATCATTTATGCAGTTTATTCAATCTGTGTGTGTGTGTGTCTCTCTCTGTGTGTGTGTGTCTGTGTTAGAGGACAAGGTTTAGGTTCTTGCTTTTTACCCTGTTTGAAGTTGTTTATTGCTGTGTAGTCCTGACTAGTTGGCCACTAAGTTTACAAATATTCTCCAATCTCCATTCTTTTACTTCCCCTTAGGAGAAGTGAAATTATAGACATGTTTACATCTGGCTTTACCAGGGTTCTGGACTTTCCAAGTCAATTGCTCTAATCTTTGTGCAGCAAGTGAATTTTTACCTAGTGAGCCACTCCCTATGCTTCAACATGATTCACTCTTATTTGATCTCTATAAGGGCATGAAATTTTAATGTATTGGCTTAGAAAATTGGATGCTTATAGAAAATTAACTAAAAGTAAAAATAAAATAGCTCTAACTCTAATTAATTTGTTGTTTCTTAATTTAAAGTGACAATGAAACTCTCAAAATTTTAGTGTTTAATGGGAATATGATTACATATAACATTCTGAATCAAGTTTAATTTAACAATTAGCAGTGATGTTATGAATTTTTGTTTCTGTTTCCCTTGTATAGATGTGGTAAGAAACAAAATATTTTATTTGTCTAATGAGTTTAGAAGTGTACCTGATTATAAAATATCTTCTGTAGGAGTTAACTATTTCACTATTGTGCAAAGGGCAATGTATTTTGTAATTGTTAAAGATAATAATATTAATTATTTTGTATAATAGCAGAAGCTTTGACTAGCATCTTGACATTGTTGAATCTTTCATTCATTTTTTACTGAGTATCTACGTTGGTCCAAATATGACATAAGACACCAAGACATTTGCAACAAGAGCTAAGACAAAAATCTTCCTTCTCACAAAGCTCATATCCATTGCAGGAAATCAGAGACTTTTTTATTGATAAACAAGTTAAATAAGCAGTGTATTAGGGGACAATGACAAAACAGATAAAATTTGACTTTAGGTGTGATCTTTCCCCATTTCTATAAAGAGACTTGTACAGGAGAGTCAATTTTTAAAAGCTCCTAAAATTTTTATAATTTTTTAATTTTACTTTACATGCATTGATGTTTTTCTTGCACGCATGTCTGTGTGAGGGTGTTGAATTTCCTGGAACTAGACTTGCATACAGTTGTGAACTGCCTTGTGGGTGCTGGGAATTTAACCCTGGTCCTCTGGAAGAGCAACCAATGAGCCATCTCTCCAGGTGTCTTCCCCAATCTTGCTGACCCTACTGTTTCTGGGGTTCCTTTAAAGAAGGGTAGGGAATCTCTCTTTCTTTACTCACACATTGTCACTTAAGTTGAGCTGAAGAGGACATTTGGTCTTATCTATATCAGTCCCGTTGTTTCTGTTGGGGAACTTTTTATTTTAGTGGAAACATGAGGCATTGTCATAAAGAGTATTTGTGGATTCTTGTGTGCTGAGTTGTTAAAGGAAATGTAAGTGTTCAAACTCATCAAATTAGCTTTGCAAGGTGAGTTTCCACTTTAAGAACTAGAGAACTAAGATGCAGGCATCACTGAAGGACAGTTTACGATCATAGCCTGGATGCCTCTGCAATCTATCAAATTGGCTGGGTCTTCTTGTGTCAAAATTGTCCCTTTAGCCCTTTTGGATGTGTGAGTTTGTAATGCAAATAAGCCATGGCTCACCTCAACACTCAATAAGACTGTCTTTCATGAGTGAAGCATGAGGGTTGCCCTCTGAGTAAACTCTACTGAGACCTACAAGAAAAAGTGAGGAACCCAGTCACCACAGTCTTAGTTCATGAGGTATTTCAGTATCCTTTCCTATTGACTGACTCTCTGTTGTCACTCAAGAGCCAAGGAATCTGTTCATTATTACTTTTTTATGGTGCATGGTAGGCAAATATTCTATGAGAAAGCCTTATCCCTAAACTGAAAGTTACTTTTCTGTTTGGTTTTTGAAACACCACATTACTGGGCATCTCAGGCTATCCCTAAACTCATAAAGATTCTCCTGCCTGAGCCTCTCTAATTCAGAGATTACAGGTGTAAACCACCTTACAGAGCTGAGTCAATTTTTAAAATATGAACACACATATTTATTAGCTCAGAGTCTGTATCTGTCTGGTCTTTGTAAACACTTATTTTAAATAGTGAGTTAAGTAACTACTTGTTTTGAAGAATAAAATTTAGCTTAATATTTTTCTTAGATTTGAATATTTTGTTTTCATTTTGTAATAATTTTTCATGTTAGAAAAAAAAATCTCAGCAGGTTTTCTAGTGAAAGTTTCTAATGCCTCATTACTATGGAGGACAGACCACGAATTTGGGACTAGGCTGGCCTAAATAGTGAGACCCTGTCCAAACAAACAGAAAGAAACAAAGAAAATGAGCAGCCATCTCAAGAATATAAGGAACGTAAGCATTCTTCTCCATACCTGAATCTGTAATGCCCTCGGTTCCCAATGCAGAGGACTTGTTTGACCATGGAAGCATTCTTATTTTCTAGAAGACATTTGGAAAGATTAAGTAAATAACAATAGGTCACAAAAAGGAATAAACTGGCTCTTTTGTGCCACCTCAGGATGGGAATTATGGGTCCAATTGGTTATTTGAACCTGCTGGGAGTTCTCAAGAGTAACTGATAATATGTTGGGTGTGTTTCACCTCAAAAGAGCATTTTCTTCTGTCGATTAAAGAAGATGACTTCAGTTCCCAGATAAACATCTTCTGTTCCTTGGTAGCACAGTAGGGAACTTACAGGGACTTTTACTATGACCCAGAATCATCTGTGGTCTCACCTCTTTGAAATTGTTTATCTTGAAGAGACAGCCTAGAAGCACAGAAGCCAAACAGTTTGGAATTGTCAAAAGCTACTACTAATCCATTGCAACCCTGTGCTTGACTGATTTTCCCCTATAGCTTCATTTCCTCTTGGTTTAAGTGCACCATCCATTACATTTTGACAAATTGGACCATAATGTACTTAGCAAGGAGCTTGAGAAGGAATGTGTTTATATATGTTTTTCATGAAAAGCAAATGGACACACATTTTAACAATGAATGTTATATTTGTCACTATGACCATGCTGATGCCAGCTGGGCTGTGTTTGAGTGCTGTTTGAGAAATTGATTATTTTTAATGTGTCCATTGTGTTCTCTTGATCAGTGAATTATTTTGTGAATCTCTGATTTGCATTTCCCTTATGGCTAAGGAATACTGAACTTGTAAGTGTTTCTCTGCTATTTGTTTCCTTTCTTGAGAATTCTCTTTTTAGATCTGTACCCCATTTTTAAAACTAGGTTATTTGTTTTCAAAATGTCCAATTTTTTGAAAAAATTTCTTTATATATTTTGGATATCAGACCTTTAATGGATGTATAGTTAGTAAAATTATTTTATCATTCTTAGCCTGACACATTGTCCAAATGAGGGTGTACTTTGCCAAACAGAAGTTTTACAGTTCCGTAATGTCCCATTTATTCATTGTTCACGGTGCTTGTGCTATCAGTGTTCTTTCTCTCTCTCTCTCTCTCTCTCTCTCTCTCTCTCTCTCTCTCTCTCCTAGACAGGGTTTCTCTGTGTAGCCCTGGTTGTCCTGGAACTCACTATGTAGACCAGGCTGGCCTCAAACTCAGAAATACCCCTGCCTTTGCCTCCTAAGTGCTGGGATTAAAGGCATGCGCCACCACTGCTGAGCCAGAGCCAGTGTTCTCTTGATCAGAGACCTATTCTGTTATTCAGAAAGTCTTTGTATCAATAAGTTAAAGACTATTCGAAGTTTTCTCTTCTATCAGATTCAGTGTATCTTGACTTATGTTGAGGTCTTTGAATTATTTGTGTTTAGGTTTGGGCAGGGTAATAAGTATGGATCTATTTGGATTCTATTACATACAACCATCTAGATTGAGCAGCACAATTTGTTTAAGATCTTGTCTTTTTCAAGTATGTATTTCTGTCTTCTTTATTAAAAGTCAGGAGTTTGTAGGTGTGTGGCCTTATGTTTGGTTCTTCAATTTGACTCCTTTCATAAACTGTCTGTTTTATTTGCATACCAGGTGGTTTCTTACTATAGCCCTGCAGTATTTTCAAATCAGGGATGGGGATACCTCTAGCAGTTTATATTATTTAAGATTATTTTAGATATGCTGAGATTTTATGTTTCCATATGAAGCAGAGAATTGTCCTTTCAAGAAGAGTTCTGCACTGTGTTCTGATTTTGGTAGAGACTATAGGTTTCTTTTGGTAGGATGTCTGTTTTTACTAATTCTGCTGATCTATGAGACAGGGATCTTTTCAACATTTGTTATCTTCTTCAGTGACTTCAAGTTTTTATTAGACAAGTCTTTCATTGCTTGGTTAGAGTTACCCCCAAGATATGTTAGAGTTCTCCAGGGGCAATTCTGAAAGGTATTGTTTCCCTGAGTTTTCCTCAGTCATTTGTCTTTCGTATATAGGAAGGCTAGTGGGTTTTGTGGATTAACTTTGTATCCTGTTACTCTGCTGAATGTGTTTATAAGCTGTTAAGCTGTACAGGTTTCCTGGTGGAATTTATAGGATTGCATACACACACACACACACACACACACACACACCACCACCACCACCACCACCACCACCACCACCACCACCATCATCATCATCATCATCATCTGGTAATAAAGACATTTTGACTTTTTTCCTTTCCTGTTTGTATCCCTTTGATATTTTTCAGCTGTCTTTTCACTCTAGCTAATACTCCTAGCAGTGTATTGAATAGGTGTGGAGAGAGTAAACAACATTGCCTTGTTCCTGTTTTAGTGGAACTACTTTGTGCTTGTCTCCATCTAGGTTGACACTGGCTGTGGACTTGGCTAAATCACTGGTACTATTTTGAGATATGTCCTTTTTATCCCTAGTCTTTCCAGTGTTTTTACCGTGAAGAGAGGTGGATTTTGTCACAGACCTTTTCTACATCTAATGAGATGATAATGTGATTTTTGTCTTTCAGTCTGCTTATATGGTGGATTATGTTTACTGATCTATGTATGTCGGACCATCCCTGCATCTAGTTACTTTGTATCAACTGTACAACATTACATTGGAACCAGGACGGTGAAATTCGAGCAGGATAATGAGACAGATACTGTATGGACCCACTCAGCACCTCTTAACCTTCCCTATGTCATATGACCATTCCAAGGCTGCATTTTTCCATACCTTTGTGACTCTCAAAAGACAATCGTCTATGAAGATATTTCACAGCTGAAACATGGACCATGTGCACACTATTTGTCAACTATGTTAATATGAGAATCTAGTGACATATAGACTTTATTTAAATGTTGGATCAAACTGCTAGTTATTTAATTATTTTTAGTTTTAAAACATTCCTGTTGGGAGGAGATCATCATGGTTTAAATTAATGACTATATGTCATTAACTGCTGAACATTCTTTCTTTTAGATACATATTTTTTTAGAATTGTGAGCATGTAATGACATTCTGATAGAATGCAATAATTTTTTTCTCATCCCACACACAAAAATTGCTTATTATTTTAACAATTACTAATGCTCAGCCATGGGATGAGGTAGTACCCTTAAGGGTAAGGTATATTGGTCTAGTAGTTTATAAAGCTCATATGACTCTGAAGAGAGACAATTTTGTAAATCGCTGTTTGGGTTGGAATATCATCAGGCTTATGGGTAGAAATATCAGGCACTGCAATCCTTTGTGATTTAAGAGCCATTGGTGTAACAGTACTGGTTCATCATATACATACAAATAGATGTGGATTCCTAGAGTGCTAGTTCACCTGTGTCAAGGCTGCCAGAGCCCTTTACCTGTGGAACCAATGACTTTTACTCAGAGCTCAGTCATAATTCCGCCAAGACACTTCGTTATTCTAAGAAGTGAATGGATACCTTTTGAATCCTGAGCATAGGTTTTATTTCTAGGATTACTCACTTGAAAGGCATTTTCTAGAATTTGTTTCATGAGGATTTAAGAATGTTAGCATGAATGTAGAACCATGTGAGTTGAAAAGAGCTGAACAAATAAAGTTGGTTTGAGAGGCTAAGAACAATAAGAAACAGTAAGAGTCCATTTAAAATAGGTCAGAGGGGAAAGGGAGCTATCTGTGTGGGAGTTATTTAGTCTAATCAGAAGAACAGCTCAATATTAATGAAGACACACCACATTTTGGTACAGGAATAGGAGAAAGGGTGGAGTTTAAATATTTTAGTCTTTCAATTGAGATTGGCCACAGATAAGGTACAGACAAAATCTAAGAGAGATCAGTGGCCCTGGCTTTGATGAATGAGTTTAAGGTTCAGAAAGGAGCTGGTGTGTTCTTCAGGCTGAGCATACTGTATTAACAACAAAGTTAGTTATTAACAACTGAGGTTAGTGTATTAACTTCCTTTGCTTCTAGCCATACCGAAGAGGACCTTAGGCATACATTTAAACAAACTTGTCATTTAGAGCACTGTGTTATGCTGATGATTTATTAGGTGCATACACAGTCTTAAATGTCAAGGTAAGGGGCATAAGGCATTTTTTAACATTAACATCTCAACAATTGCACTCTCTCCTGCTATCTGAACCTTGCACCTTTTAAGTTTACAAACTGAGTGAAAAATTTGTTGTTAGCCACAGGCCAGCTTTCCATCACAGTGGAAATGCTTGTCCTTCTTCCATTAGAAGGTTACATCCCGTGGAGGCTTTAGATTTCCTCTTCAGAGGCAATATGAGATACAATAGTTAAACGCCACCTAAAGAACCATGTGATAAAAGTTTGGTATCCAAGTTTGCACCATTAGAAATTTATAGAAAACATTAGGTTTAGTCCTGTGAGAAGTTTTAGACAATAGAGTATGTCTTCAAAGCTGTTCAAGAGAAGTTGGGACAAGAAGAGAAGGAACAGGGGAGGGAGGGGAACAAGGGAATGGAAGAGGAGTTGAGAGGAGGCAAAAAGAGGGAAGCTACCCGCAGGAACCACTATTGGCCAGCCATAGCTCTGTTGTTCAAGGATAATATAAAATAAATAGCAATATGGCATTCTTTTCTTTGCCATTAAGAGACTTTTCTTTTGGAATGTAGTCACTGTAGATTGCCCCTGTTTCAGTAGATGGCCTTAGGCTTATGTTCATGTTGGCAGCACTCACTGGACTCAGTGGATTATTTAAAAGAAAAGACATTAAGCTGGAGGAGATATGTACTGGGGGAGAATGGAGGAGTTACGAATAAAGTGAGGAGTACAAGATAGATATCTTCAAGAGACATTATATACATGTATGAACATTTCAAATAATATAATGAAAACTGGTTAAGAAGGTTTAAGTTCTTGCAGAGGATCTGGTTTCAGTTCCCAGTACCCACATGACTGCAAAATACAAACTATAACTCAAGTCCAGGGGGTTGGACACTCTCTTCTGGTCTCTACAGGTACTAGTCACATATGTGGTATACATACATACACATAGGAAAACTTTCATACACAGAAAATACAAGTAGATAAGTCTAAAACAATTCTCATTTTACAAATGGAAACGAAAGCCAAGAGTGTTCATATTTCCAATGATCTGAAAACGTCAAATATTAAACTATTCACACATTAATACCTGGCACTACCATATCTTGAACAAAGGAGAACTGAGCTGATGCCCTTGGACTGAAGGGTACAGCTTTGGGGTTGCAGCATCTGCATATTTTATTTTAGAGGACTAAGGAGTGGGGGCCTCCTTTGGATCTAGTTGTTCTTGGTGTAGCTGTGCCTTTAGGTGGGTAAGACTGGATGAGACGTGGCAGAAGCTAGATGCATCAACCTCAAAACCTTCATCTTGGTATGTTTTTTCAGTAGTCTATGGCTATGTCTGGGCTGATGGCAAAGGTGCATTTTTATTAATGAGTCCAGCAAGCTAAGGGCAGGACTAATATACCCTAGGTGTCTGAATGAGCCATCAGCCATTTATTTTGATTCAGTCCATTACCTACTTCCCATGAGGTATGAGCTGAGAATCTGGCTCCAGACTCAGAATGCAAGGAAGATAGATAATGTGCTCACCTTGCTTAAACCATGGATCTCCATGTGATTTCATTCTGAGATCGTAATGAACAATCATACTTTTCTTTAGGAAAGTCTCCTTTTCTTCCCTTAATGATAATGGGCTTCTTAATATCTTTGTTCTTCTCACAGTTATGGATTACAGTGCCAGTTATTCAGAGTAGAACCCTTAAAATAATCCTTTTTTTCACATTGTTCCAGATGGTCGCCTTAATTCATTTATTGCTTTTGCAGATGTTGTACAAAATTTTTGGGAAAATAAGCCATCGATGGATGAGTGCAGTTAGTGAAGGCCTTTTCCAGTGTAATCTGCATATACACTGAATCATTGTGTTCTAGACTCAAGATTTACAAGGTTTAAGGAACTAGAGATTTATCATTTGTGATGGTAAATTGTCTTGCTTTTTCTTGAAAGATTACACTCTTGCAAATAAATTTAGTAGTAATAAATTACATTTTCTTTTGTCAAACCATAAAAGAAGCTGTATAAATATAATCTCTTATATTTTAAACCCTGTTACAAAGTTACTAAAATATATGACTATAATCCTGACAATAAAACCACCAGACATAATTGTAATTCTTGATACTATTCCCATATTCCTGCTGTGTCATTTCTCATAACTGAGAACTTTATACAATCTATATCCAATAAAGTATTTTCCATACTCTTAAACTTTAAGTGAGAAATTGTGATAGCTCAATGTTCTACTTAAATATTCTTAATTTTTTGACCTAGGATAAGCCTTGCATATCAGCAAACCTAACTACCCACTCAATGTCAATTTTCCTCTGCATTCTCTCTGATTTGTGCCAATGTAACCTCTGCTAGACTCTTACTAGTGATGGATTCCATGTAGGAATAACCCTGTGTTATATAAATATACTTAGAATCAATAAAATCATTATTATTTAAATTTCATCTTAAGGGAACTATTGACATTTTCACAAAAGAAGCATTCAGTGTAGATGGTAACATATTTAATTTGATGACCTAAAGTACATGCTAAGGAAGATAATTTAAAGTATATTCTTGCTTAAAAGTTCCAACTAAAATAATCTGCATTGAAAATTTATCATATTATTTACATTATCTTTTTACTTAGTATATCTCAGGTTCCTAGGATGTCATCATAAGACACATTCTCCAGATTTCCTTCATGTTGGTCAGTTTTGCTCATCAGCATGGTAATATTTGCAAAAAGAAATGCAGTTCATCGATGGAATATCAAAGTTTTAACTATAAATAAATCCTACTAATAAGCCCTGGCAAAATTTTTGAATTTTATGAAAAGCATTTAAGAAAATTTCAGAATAAGGACACTTCATAATTAACACATATTTGAATCATAAAGGTGTTGAAAGGCTACTAAGGATTTTCGACTTGACATGATGTAAACTCTCCTAGGAGACAAGGCATGTCTGCGTGTGTGGGAGGTTAGATTGGGTTAACTGAGGTAGCAAGAGACATACTCCCCCACTGTAAGTTTCAATTCCTTGGTCTGAGACCTGAGACTGAGTAAAAATGAGAAATTAAGTTCAATACCACTATTTATCACATGCTGCTTCCTGAGTGTACGTGGAGTGTTCCCAGCTGCCTCAAGCTCCTGTCTCCCCTTCACACTGTGATGGATATTATTTGCATATTTTCTGTCAGAATAAACATTTTTCTCATTTAAGTTGCTTTTATATCCTACACATAAGAAAACTTTCTAATACTATGATATAAAAGATGAGCTGTACCCAATCAGGTAAGTTGAGAATTTGATTTATAAGTACCAACTATTATATCATAGTGACTTATTTACCCCATTTGAATATACAAAGACCTACAACATATCAAGAAAAATAATTAGCTGCTCAGATTCAGCTATATCTACAATGGGAGAATGACTAGCAAGAAATTTGGGATAGCTGGGTAAAAACAATCAACAAAACTGACAAACATTAATCTAATTTAACCAACATAAAATCAACAAAATTCTCAAATCCATGTTAAGAATTATCACAAAAATTCCTACAAACATTCAAAAGGTGCAAAATGATGTTATGCACAATTTTATTGCTAGAATTTATACTATTTTAGGTGACACTATTATCTAAGAATATACAGATGACAAAGCTGACATCAGGGATGGAAAGATGGCTCAGATTAAAGCCACCTGCTGCCAAACTCGATGACCCATGGCCAACCTAGAGAATGTATATGATGGAAGGAGAAAAATGACTCCTGCAACTTCTCTTCTGACTTGTACATGCACAGACACATACCCAAGTAAAAATATAATTAAATTATTTGTAAGCCACTTATAGAAGTAAAAAGAATAACCAGGCTGACCAACAGTGAGAAAGGTGTGATAGTGCAAAGAAGAATCAGGAATGACTACCCAAGCCATGGACAGCTGCATGTCTGGGCTCACCACTGATCTCTTGCTACTGTTCTCATCACATTCACTCCTCCACAAGCAGAAGGAGGTGATAAAGGAAGATGGAGTCATGGGGAGAGATTAACCACAGAGATGATCTCTAATATTGCTAAATGTGCTTCATTTCCAAAGTCAGAGTCCAAGTCTGCAAAGAAGGGACAAGAGAAGGTACTGAAGGATGTGAGCTATCTTGCTGAATGTAGGTGCCCAAGCAGACCAATACTAAACATACTATGTTTACCAAGACGGAATACTAAACTTACTATGTTTATCAAGAACAATGCATTTTTTGTTGGCTGTATTTCTGGCAATTTTGCAAATTCAAAAAAATTTTTATTAATTTTTATAGAAAACACAGAGTGGTTTGTTTTTTCTCTCTCTAAGCTTAACATAGGGAACACTTCATTGGTTTGGGTAAGGAACATGTGTTACTAATAGAATGCTTCCCAAACTTCTAAAGGCTCCACTACTTTCTGATGGTTTTGAGAGACCTCCTTTGGATGCTTAGAGTCTCTGGCGACACATTCACTTCTCATTTGAGAAGAATTCAAAACCCAAACTGGACAGTCAATGCAAGAATCAAAAAATATTAGAGTGACAGATATCTCCCTCTTGACTTCTGATACAAAACTCCTAAATTTAAATGTTATGAATGCCTTGTGGGGTGGGGGACCTTAAAATTTACTTCTCTGTTGTCCATCTCTCATCACCATCCAGATACACTTACCTCTCTTAAAAACAGACTTGTTGGGACCTGAACCTGAAAGCTGTGTATGCCAATGTGTCCAGCCATCTGGAAGCTGCAGTTACATCATCATGAAGGTATTCATTAAAGGAGCAACAGATTTTTTTTTGCTAAAAGACTTTGTATCTTCAGGCTGAAAATTTTACCATTGTTGTGGACTTTATAACGGTTATCTAATTTTGACAATCCTACAAGAAGGGTGAGTGAAGCTGTATATTGTTCATGGCCTGCTCAAAACACCATCCCAGTCTATACAATTTTCTTTAATAAGCTTGGATACAATTTGGACTGTAAAGTGATTGACACAATTCAATTATTAACTTTTAATCTTTCCATTAAGCAAAAAGCAAGAATATAAGGTCTTGTGCTTGGAATGCTAATCTTAGTGAAAAAAATTAACCCCACTACCTTAATTTTCAAAAGACAAAAACAAAAGAATATATTTAAACTCATTCTATGGGCTGGGATAGCCTTGATCCCAAGGCTAGAAAGTCAATACATGAAATAAAAAATATTATGACCAAAAAACCCATCTTGATATTAGCACAAAAATTCTAAGTCAAATATTATCAAATTAAGATCTACAAATTTTTACAAAGGACCAAGGTATCATAACCATCCAAAATTTACAAAAACATAAAGTATGGGTTAACATAATATCATTTATTACATTCATAAATAACATAAAATTAACATAAAGGGAGAAAATTTTATTATTAACTCAGATGCTATGTAAACATTTGACAAAATGAAATAAAATTGTTTAAGATAAAATTGCTCAACAGACTTTGAAAGGTAATTTTCTCAGCTTAATAAATAGTATATATTAAGTATTTAGTTATTTCATTGTTAATTATAATTTATTGAAGATTTACACTTTTAATTGGAATTGAGACAAAGATATTATGCTTACCACATCTCTCCCTCATTCTATAGCAGATACATATACCAAACACACATGCTAGTAGGTAGATGGATGGGTAGATAGATGACTGATAGACCCAAGAAGTCTGTTAGGAAGGCAAATATACATACATCGTCTGTATTTGCAAATGGCATGACATATTCAACAATAATATAATACTCAAAATAAGGGTGTTCAGTGAGTTTGCTATGTATCTGTGTGTTGATGAAGAAAAACCCCCAAATTAAAAAGAAGACAATGTCATTCAGAAAACACAGGACACAGATACAAACATAGAGGTATAAGTGTTATATTTGCACTCTATAATTGATGAACTTATGAGAATTTTAGAGAAATTTCACGCTCATGCATTTGAAGTTTCAAAAATTTTAAGGAGAGAATTTTCAAATACAGCTGTACAATATTAAACTTAGGTTCACTGATGCTTTTCTGACATAGGATTTCTCTGCTAGTGACAAAAGCAATTTGCCTATAAAAAGAGCATGATTCTAAAAGTATAAAACGTATGTGCATAAAATAGATTTTAATTTAACAAAAAATTAAATCTCCTATTAGAGTTCATGATTAAATTAGCACTTAGAAGGTGATTGTTATCCATATTGTTCATCTGGAAAGACACTATGGTCATTGACAAAAAGCAGATTAAGAAATGGCAACAGCATGATACATCTTATGTGTTGGTAGGTACCAAGAAATCTCTATGATATTAAAATACCTCACAACACTTATCACTGATTTGCAAGATTAGATATACGATTTTATACTTTTGATGGCTGGAGACTTCTGCCTGTTCCACTAGGGCTCCATAGCCAAATAGCGCTGGGAGAAAGCTAGCCTCCCAGGAGTGTGGAAAACCCCTTGAGAGGGAGTAAGAGGTCTAAAAACAGCTCAGCGGGATTCTCCCAGAATCCTTGGAACACAGGCACTAAGGAACAGCTGGGAGAAAGGAGCCTCCCGGTTTCCATCTGTGGCTAGAGACCTCTGTCTGGGCCACCAGGGCTCAATAGCTAAATAGCACTGAGAGAAAGCTAGCCTCCCAGGAGTGTGGGCAAGATTGTCTGCTCAGAGGGACCTACCTGGAATACCCAGGACACAAGGACTGAGGAGTGGTCTTCTGGTTTTATTCAGTGGCCAGGGAGTGGATCGAGTGACACAGAGTTTCAAACTCAAATAGTGCCAGGAGAGAGCTCATATCCCAGGAGTGCCAACACACCTTCAAGCAAAGGCAAGGCAATCACCTCTTTTCAAATTCACTGGACCAAGAGGGACCCTTGCAGAGCCATCAGGACAGAGGAAACAATGGACAGCTGGGGACTAGATCCTTTTGGTTTCTGTCTTCAGCCCAGAGCTGACTCTGTACCACAGATCTCCAAACCCAAATTCCTGTCAGAGAGAACTGATCTTCAAGAAGTATTGACACCTAGGCTTGCAGGAAAGACAAGTCACAGAGAGAGTAAGACCAGCTAACACCAGAGATAACCAAATGGCAAAAGGCAAGGGCAATAACATAAGGAACAGAAAGCAAGGCTACTTGGCATCATCAGAACCCAGCACTCCCACCACAGCAAGCCCTGGATACCCCAACACATCAGAAAAACAAGACTCAGACTTAAAATCATATCTCATGATGATGATAGAAGATTTTAAGAAGGAAATCAATAACTCCCTGAAAGAAATACAAGAGAACACAGGTAAACAACTAGAAGTCCTTAAAGAGGACACACAAAAGTCCCTTAAAGAATTACAGGAAAACACAAGCAGGCAGAATTACAGGAAAGCACAATCAAACAGATGAAGGAAATGAAAAAAAAAAAAAAAACATCCAGGAACTAAAAATAGAAATAGAAACAATAAAGAAATCACAAAGGGAGACAAACCTGGAGTTAGAAAACCTAGGAAAGAAATAAGGATTCAAAGATGCAAACATCATCAACAGAATACAAGAGATGAAAGAGAGAATCTCAGGTGCAGAAGATAGCATAGAAAACACTGACACAACAGTCAAAAAAAAAGCAAAATGCAAAAGCTCATAACCCAAAACATCAGGATATCCAGGATACAATGAGAAGACAGAAACAGAGGATAATAGCTATGGAAGAGAGCGAAGATTCCCAACTTAAAGAACCAGTAAATATCTTCAACAAAATTATAGAAGAAAATTTCCCTAACCTAAAGAAAGAGAAGAACAAAAATATACAAGAAGCCTCCAGAACTCCAAATAGATTGGACCAGAAAAGAAATTCCTCCCGTCATATTATAGTCAAAACACCTAATACACAAAATAAAGAAAGAATATTAAAAGCAGTCAGGGAAAAAGGTCAAATAACATATAAAGGCAGACCTATCAGAATTACACCAGACTTCTCACCAGACTATGAAAGCTAGAAGATCCTGGGCAGATATCATACAGACCCTAAGAGAACACAAATGCCAGCCCAGGCTGCTATACCCAGCAAAACTCTCAATAATCATATATGGTGAAACCAAAATATTCTATGACAAATCCAAATTTACACAGTATGTTTCCACAAATCCAGCCCTACAAAGAATAATAGATGGAAAATGCCAACTCAAGGAGGGATACTACACCCTAGAAAAAGCAAGAAAGTAATCTTTCAACAAACTCAAAAGAAGATGGCCACACAAACATAAAAATAACATCAGAAATAACAGGAAGCAACAGTCACTATTCCTTATTATCTCTTAACATCAATGGACTCAATTCCCCAATAAAAAGACATAAACTGACAGACTGGATCCATAAAGAGGACCCAGCATTTTGCTGTATCCAGGAAATGCACCTCCATGTCAAAGACAAAAACTACCTCAGAGTAAAGGGTTGGAAAACAATTTTCCAGGCAAATGGTCCCAAGAAACAGGCTGGAGTAGCCATTCTAATATCAGATAAAAACAACTTTCAACCATAAGTCATCAAAAAAGATAAGGAAGGGCACTTCATCCTTATCAAAGGAAAAATCTACCAATAAGAACTCTCAATTTTGAACATCTATGCCCTGAATGCAAGGGCACGCACATTCATAAAAGAAACTTTACTAAAGCTCAAAGCACACATTGCACCTCACACAATAATAGTGGGAGGCTTCAACATCCCAATCTCAACAATGGACAGACCTTGGAAACACAAACTAAACAGAGACACAGTGAAACTAACAGATGTTATGAACCAAATGGATTTAACAGATATCTATAGAACATTCTCTCCTAAATTAAAAGAATATATATTATTCTCTGCACCTCATGGTTCCTTCTCCAAAATTGAACATATAATTGGTCACAAGACAAGCCTCAACAGTTATAATAAGATTGAAATAATCCCATGCCTCCTATCAGATCACTACAGATTAAGGCTGGTCTTCAATAGCAACAACAACAACAACAGAAAGTCCACATACACATGGAAGCTGAACAACACTTTACTCAATGATAACTTGGGCAAGGAAGAAATAAAGAAAGAATTAAAGACTTCCTAGAATTTAATGAAAATGAAAGTACAACATACCCAAACCTATGGGAAACAATGAAAAGCAGTGTTAAGAGGAAAACTCATAGCTCTGAATGCTTCCAAAAAGAAACTGAAGAGAGTATATACTAGCAGCTTAACAGGACACCTGAAAGCTCTAGAACAAAAACAAGCTAATACACAGAAGAGGAGTAGAAGGCAGGAAATAATCAAATTAAGGGCAGAAATCAACTAAGTAGAAACTAAAAGAACTATACAAAGAATCCACAAAACCAAGAGCTGGTTCTTTGAGAAAATCAACAAGATAGATAACCCCTTAGCCGGACTAACGAGAGGGCACAGAGACAGTATCCAAATCAACAAAATTAGAAATGTAAAGGGAGATATAACAACAGATTCTGAGGAAATTAAAAAAAAATCATCAGATCCTATGACAAAAGCCTATTCTCAACAAAATTGGAAAATCTGGATGAAATGGACAAATTTCTAGACTGATAACAAATACCAAAGTTAAGTCAGGAACAGATTAACTATCTAAATAGTCCCATAACCCCAGTAGAACTGGAAGCAGTCATTAAAAGTCTCCCAACCAAAAGAAGCCCAGGACCAGATGGATTCAGTGCAGAATTCTATCAGACCTTCAAAGAAGACTTAATACCAATATTCTTCAATCTACTCCACAAAATAGCAACAGAAGGAATACCACCCAATTCATTCGATGAGGCCACACTCACACTGATATCAAAACCTCACAAAGACTCAACAATAAAAGAAAACTTCAGAGCAATTTCCCTTATGAGTATCAAAGCAAATATACTCAATAATATACTCGCAAACTGAATCCAAGTACACATCAAATGATCATTCACCATGATCAAGTAGGCTTCATGCCAGGGATTCAGGGATGGTTCAATACCTGGAAATCCATCAATGTAATCTACTACATAAACAAACTCAAAGGAAAAAAAAAACACATGGTCATTTCATTAGATGCTGAAAAAAACATGTGACAAAATTCCACATCCCTTCATGATAAAAGTCTTGGAAAGATCAGGAATTCAAGACCATACCTAAACATAGGAGAAGCAATATACAGTGAACCAGTGGCCAACATCAAACTAAATGGAGAGAAACTCGAAGCAATCCCACTAAAATCAGGGACTAGACAAGGCTGCCCTCTCTCTCCTTATCTATTCAATATAGTATTGGAAGTTCTAGCTAGAGCAATTAGACAACAAAAGGAGGTCAAAGGGATACAAATTGGAAGGAAGAAATCAAATTATCACTATTGGCATATATTATATTGGTATAATAAAACTCCACCAGAGATCTGCTAAAGCTGATAAACACCTTCAGCAATGTGGCAGGATACAAAATTAACTCAAGCAAATCAGTAGCCTTCCTATACTCGAAGGATAAACAGGCTGAGAAAGAAATTAGGGAAATGGCACCCTTCACAATAGTCACAAACAATATAAAGTATCTTGGTTTGACTCTAACCAAACAAATGAAAGATCTGTATGATAAGAATTTCAAGTCTCTTCAAGTCTCTGAAGAAAGAAATCGAAGAAGACCTCAGAAGATGGAAAGATCTCCCATGCCCATGGATTGGCAGGATTAATATAGTTAAAATGGCCATCCTGCCGAAAGCAATCTACAGATCCAATGCAATCCCCATCAAAATGCCAACTCAGTTCTTTGTAGACTTAGAAAGAGGATTTCTCAAATTCATATGGAATAACAAAAAAACCAGGATAGCATATACTATTCTCAACAATAAAAGGACTTCTAGGGGAATCTGCATCCCTGTCCTCAAGCTGTACTACAGAGCAGTAGTGATAAAAACTGCATGGTACTGTTAAAATGACAGGTATGTAGATCAATGAAATAGAATTGAAGACCCAGAAATGAACCCACACACTTACGGTCACTTGATCTTTGACAAAGGAGCTAAAACCATCCAGTGGAAAAAAGACAGCATTTTCAACAAATAGTGCTGGTTCAACTGGTGGTCTACATGTAGAAGAAAGTGAATTGATCTATTCCTATCTCCCTGTACAAAGCTCAAGTCCAAGTGGATCAAAAACCTCCACATAAAACCAGAAACACTGAATCTAATAGAAGAGAAAGTGGGGAAAATTCTCAAACACATGGGCACAGGGGAAAAGTTCCTGAACAGAACACCAATGGCTTTATGCTCTAAGATCAACAATTGACAAATGGAACCTCATGAAATTACAACGCTTCTGTAAGGCAAAGGACACTGTAAATAGGACAAAACGGTAATCAACAAATTGAGAAAAGATCTTTACCAATCCTACATCCGATAGAGGGCTAATATCCACAATATACAAAGAACTCAAGAAGCTAGACTCCACAGATCCAAATAACCCTATCAAAAAATGGGGAACAGAGCTAAACAGAGAATTCTCAACTGAGGAAATTTGAATGGCCGAGAAGCACCTAAAGAAATGTTCAACATCCTTACTCATCAGGGAAATGCAAATCAAAACAACCCTGATATTCTACCTCACACCAGTCAGAATGTCAAAGATCAAAAACTCAAGGGACTGCAGTTGTTGGTGAGGATGTGGAGAAAGAAGAATGCTCCTCCATTCCTAGTGGAATTGCAAGCTGTTACAACCACTCTGGAAATCAGTTTGGTGGGCTTTCAGAAAAATGAACATAATACTACCTGAGGACCCAGCTATTCCACTCCAGGGCATATATCCAGAAGATGCACCAACATGTAATAAAGACACATGCTCCACTGCGTTCATAGCAGCCATATTTATAATAGCCAGAAAATGGAAGCAACCCAGATGTCTCTCAACAGAGGAATGGATACAGAAAATGTGGTACATCTACACAATTGAATACTACACAGTTATTAAAAACAATGACTTAATGAAATTCTTAGGCAAATGGATGGAACTTGAAAATATCATCCTGAGAGAGGTAACTCAGTCACGAAAGAATGAACATGGTATGTACTCACTGATAAGTGTTTATTAGCCCAAAAGTTCGGAATACCCAAGAGTCACTCCACAGCAACCACTGAGCTGAGCATGAGTTCCCAGACGGAGGAGCTGGAGAAGGCACTGAAGGAGCTGAGGGAGTTGGCAGCCCCATGGAGGGAGCAACAGTGTTTACTGGCCTGACCTCAGGATGCTCCTGGAGATTGGATAACCAACCAAAGAATACACAGGGAGGGACCCATGGTGCTGGCCACATATGTGGCAGAGGAGGGTCCTGTTAGCCATCAGGGGGAGGAGAGGTTCTTGGGCTTGAGGGTGTTAGATGCCCCCGCATAGGAGAATGCCAAGGAGGGAAGCTGAGAGTGGGTGGGTGGGGGGATATCCCCATAGAGGCATGGGCCATGGGGACAAAATCGGGAGGTTCCAAAGGGGAGATCTGGAAAGGGGAAAACTTTTGAAATGTAAATAAAGTATAAAAAAAAAAGGAACTGGTCACAACAATTGCATTTACTACTAAGGTGTTTTGTAAAATATTGGTTCATGCAATAAAAATAAAATATTAAAACATAAACACAGCTATTACACCTTTAAAAATACTCAGTATGAATCACAAACATAAATGTAATACCATAAAACCATTATGGGATAACTGGAAAGTTTAAAAGACCACAATATAAAAGCAACCCTCTTAAAAATAGGAAAGAGTAGGAGCATCCCTAAAGATGGCAAACATGCATCTCATTAGTAAATTGCAAGTTAGAACAAGAAGGTACCAGTCCTCCTGTATTACATAACAGCCAGCTTAAAGAAAAGAGTAAGAAACACTGGCAATGCCCAACACTGGAATATTAACAAAAACTTGGGCTCACTGTAGATAGAATTAGAAAAAAAAATTTATACTTTCATTTGAATTTTGAGGGGATGGTTTGAAACTTTTAGCATAAGCAAGTTTTATAATCCAACAACTGTAATGCACTTTGAAAAGTGTTGAATTTCATTCTGTATACATTCTTTGGCTCCATACTTTATATTTTATAAAATACTCTATCTGCCTCTTTTCTCCTCTCCCCCCTCCCTTTCTCCCTGCTTTGTACTTTCTGACAAACCTGTCTTGTGATTATTTCCCTCATTTTCTTTCAGCTCTATATCATGTCTTGGCTTCCAGATGAGTGAAACTCTGGAGCTTTCCTATCAGTTATTACAGTGAATAGCACAGAGTTAGAAGACACTGTGTTAATTTCCTGCTGGTTCACCATGATATGACAGGAGGCCATTTTATCAGTTTCTTCTCCCACCAGACAGATTTATAATTGATATTCTTGGCGGAATCACTTTCTGATTTAGTGGCATCAGCTGCCTGTTTAAGAGTATAAATAACTAGGGAGTAATCAGCCTTCTTAGGAATGATCTGTCAGGGACAGCTTCTCTGCTAGGGGAATGGAGTCTTATATTAATGCTAATTTTCAGCACATTTCCATTGTGTATATCTTTGTTTATAGAATGTCAACATTGTAGGACATTTAATTCATTTTTATTAGCTTTTTTTGCAAGAGTTTCAGCTTTACAGAAAATTTATAATGACTGTAATAGAAACTTCTTGTGCTCTCCATATTCAGCCCTTACTACTTATATCTTAAATAAGTCCAGTAAATTAATGTTCTAATATTTTTATATTGTCATATATTAGACAAGAAACCTCATTCAGCTTTCCTTGGTTTCAATTACTGTCCTTCTGTCCCATGGTCCTAACTAGAATATCATATTATATTTAGCTATGATGTCACTGTTAGCTCCTCTTTTCTGTGACAGTTGTTCAATCCACTTTGTGTGGGTGTCTGTTTTGTTATATTTGTGTTTAGTAAATTTTGCAACTCTAAAGAATACTGATAAGTTGTGTTGTGGAGTATCTTTCAATTCAAGAGGAAGTTGCAGATGGAAAAGGCAATCCTCATATCATACAAAGGATATTTTCCATTACTGTTTTTTGTCGCTCAGGACGTTCATCCCCATCACCTCCCTGTGATGCTCGATTTTTGGATCCTCCACTTGTTTGAAAGAAAATTGCAGTGTGCCATCCTTCATTCACTTTCTGTCATAGGACAAGACTTCATGTTCATCAGTAATATTCCTTCTTCTGTTTCCAAGATCAGTTTTTCTTTTATTGAGGAAGGACTTCCAGATACTTGTGTATATGTCATGGTACATATTGGTGTCATAATTTTATTTTATGTTGTTCACTAACTTAGGTCTGATTTGACTTCTTTCACCTAAACTTTGGATTTCTGTGTTATGTTAAATTTATATCTAGGTACTGTGATTCTTAGAACTGTTGTAAAGTGTTTTATTTAAAAATTCAAATTTTAGGCTCTGCTTAAATTCACTGGTTGCTCTATCATGGGACTAAGATTTGGTTCCCAGCATCCACATAATAGTTCATAGCCGACTATAACTCAAGTTTCAAGAGATCTGACACTGTATTCTGCCTTCCACTGAAATACTGCATGCAGATGGTACACTTATATACAAGACATGATACTCCTACATACAGGAAATAAAAAAGTAAAATAAGTCATATAAAATTAAATTTTAATTGTCTATTATTGGCATATAAGAAACTAATAAAATTTTAAATATTTGCTTTATATTTTGCTGTCTTTCTGTAGTCAGTTTATATTTAGAGGGAATTTTCTTTGTAGACACTTGGAATTTCAACATAGACTAATATGCTATATTTTAACAAAATATGTGTGTATGCTTTATTTCTTCTTTTCCTCATAATGTTGTATAAAGTTTTCAGTCTTGTATCAAACAGTGGTGTGACTATAGATTGCTTTTTTCCTTCCTAACTATAGAGTGAACATATCTAGTCCCTAGCAACTAACTGTAATGTCACCTATGGATTTCTTGCAAGTATTTTATTAAAATACAGAATATGTCCACTTCAAAATTACAAAAAGTTTCATCAGGGAAGTGTGCTGAATTTATTTAGTGTTAGTTTGCATTAAATTAGTATGCTATACCATTTGATCTTTATGCTATTTACGTAATGAATTTGTACAAAAGGTACAAATCCCACTTGGAAATGGTGTGTATGCCTTTCCTCGGACACTATTGGACTTGGTTTGCTAATGTTTTGTTGAATCTTTTCTTTTATTTTTTCTTTTTTTTTTTTAAACCCCATGTTCATGACAGTTACCTGTTTCATTGTTTCACTTATTAGTTTACTGCTCCACGTTTTCTTGCAGAAGGCATGTAATTCTTTTGCTAACATCTTGCCTCTTTAGCTTATTAATCTACTGCCTGTAATTGGTGTATTGAGAACCAGCAGGAGGTTTTGGTGTCCAATAATTGTAGCTCTTGAGTTACAGGCAGCTGTGAGCTATCTGATGTGGGTGCTATGAACTAAACTTAAATCCCCTGTAAGAGGAGTGAACCCTCTTAGTGACCAAACCATCTCTCTGACTTCTAAACCACTTTTTGGGTGTGGGGGTGGAGAGGACAAGTGTCAACTTATTTCGAAGGATAATTTTCAAGATGTGGACACAGAATTACAAATTGATATTCTTAAATATTTAGGACATTTATTTTTGTGTTTACTGTATCCTTATTGTTAAACCACCTGTATTTCTCATTGCTATTAGTCCATAGGGAAGGCTCCATTCTTTCCTTACCTATGTATGATACTCTAGGAAAACACCAATCTTAAAAAGTTAAAGTGAGATTGAATATATGTCCATGAAGTAGTTTAAACTGGTTGTGGAATAGAATTTACAACTATAACTTAGAGAGACATTCTTTTATGTCAAATGATTGAAGCTAGGATTCATTTCAATTATGTTTCCATGGAAACCCTTTTAGTAGGAGAGGTCAGATTCCTCCTTTGCAAGTAGAAATCAATGATTCTGTTTTCATAACTCTTTTGTAGAGGATCTGGCATTCATGCCCATTGCCTCTCATATGTAGTCTCAGGGCTTATGACCAAGATGAGAAGCCACTAAAAGTTTTATGACAATTTATTATTATTTTTATTATTTACTATGAATAATTAATATAAAGGTTTTCTCAGAGCCAGAACACCTCCTCTGTGCATCAAGGATAGAATTAGTAAAGATGGATATTAAAAATCAACACGAGATAGAGAGAATGTCACTATCATAGAGTGACATTTAGTTGGCAATGAAACCAATTAATTTGATTTTAATAGAATAAACAATGTAGGGCCACTAGGACTTCAGAGACACATTCAAGGATCTAATACCCCCTTTAGGGTTAATCTTGGTTTTAAAAGGCACATATTTGACTTCTAGTCTGTTCGGCTCTCCTTTTTAGGTGCTTCTTTCTGTAGTCTGGCTCTCTATCTCCTCCCTGAGCATCTTGGGGTCCTGCCACTTTCTCTCAGTATTTACCATTGCCATACGCTTTCATTTCTTCTGGATTCATTACACATAATTTATGCACTTCATAGCACCCCTCTCAATTCAGGAAAGTTCAAGGAACATTTCTAGATTATTCATCCTGAGGAGGTAAACTGGAAATCTCTGTTTTCCTCCTACTTCTTCATAAAATTTATATTTTATTGATACAATATGTTATATTTTTAATCACACCACAACAAAGATTTATTTTCAGGTAACATGGCACTACATTGCCTTACAGTCTTAAGTGTGTGTGTGTGTGTGTGTGTGTGTGTGTGTGTGTGCATGAGCTTAGAGTGTAGTGATCAACCTTGGTTATATTCCTCTATCACTTTACAACATACTATTTTGACCCCAGTTCTTTCACTGAACCTCAGGATCACTGGTTTGATTAAGCTAGTTGGCCATAAATCCAGCACTCCACCTGCCTCTGCTTCCCCCATTTTGGGATTGCAGTGGTATACTATAATGCTCAACTTTTAGGTGGATTCTGTGGATCTTCACTCAGATTCTCATGAAGGTACAGCAGTTGTTTATTTTACATACTGAGATATCTTCTAGTGCTTGTCTTAGAATTTTAGACTAAATCCCCAAATTTAGTAATGATCTTGTCTTCTTAGGTTTCTCCTTAATTTGAGGTCTTTTTTTAAGTTGAAGGAAAATGTCAATTCTCAGGTTTCATATCCTTAGTGGAGATGCTTATTTCAGTAGTCATTTCTTAGTAATTGGAAGTATCTTAACCAGGCAATAGTTCCTTTTATTTCAGATAAAGGTAATGTGATTGGGTGTACTTGTTACAACAAGCACAAAAATCAGTGGTTTGTGGTGAGATTATCTTTCTCCATAATGTATATTTTGCATTCACAAGAAAAAAATCATCCTTTTTATAAGCCACATAGATCATAAGTTATTTTGAAATATCTAAATTCTCTTGTATAACAAGAGATATGCTTTACTTGTTATTTTTTGCTGCATGTCTGTAAGTTGTAATAATGTTTTAGTCCCTCCAAGATTCTTAAAATTAAATAAAATCACATATTGGCTTAGTTTCAAAATGAGAGTATTATCTTACTCCAACAGGGGTGATGTAGGATGTAATGGCTAATCTTGACTGTCAACTTGAAATGATATAGAATCACCTAGGAGACATATTTCTAGGCATGTTTATGAGAATGTTTCTGGAAAAGTTTAAGTGAGGTAGAAACATCCACCCTAAAATCTGATTGGCTCCACCCAATGGATTGGGGTTCCAGAGGAAATATGGAGAAAATAGTCTGACCACCAGCATTCATTTTTCTCTATCTGCTGACTGAATATGGAAGGTGAGCAGTCATCCCATGCTACTGTCTACATGACTTCTTTGCTGTGATGGACTCTTCTGTCTAATTATGTGTCACAATAAACCCTCTTCCTTACATTCCTTTTGTCAAGGATTTTGTCACAACAGTGAGAAAAGTCATGGACACAGGGAGTTGCATATTTATGATTTCTGTCACAAAGTTGCAATAAAATGTGGATTTTCTTTTGACTTTGGTGTGTTGTTGAGGGCAAATAGCGAGGAAACATAAAACCAACACATGTTCAACAGAAGATTATAAAATGCCATGCTTTCCAGGAATATAATGGTTTGGATATAAGTAGTAAAGAAGAAAATAAAGAAGAGGAAGAGAAGGTGGGAGGAGAAAAGAAACAAAGAAAGGAAGAAATGAATGAATGTAGGTAGAAGAAGAGGGAAATGAATGGAAAGCAGAAAACATTTTCTCACAATAGGTTTGGGAGAATAAATGTTAATTTGCATAAATAAAATTATCTACAGGAGGGACTTTGGGGGAGACTGAACTATGATATCAAGATTCCTGTCCAAGAGGTCTCTCTCTCTCTCTCTCTCTCTCTCTCTCTCTCTCTGTCTCTCTGTCTCTGTGCTGAGGATCTTAGTACTGACTTCTTATGGCTGCAGATGGGTAAGTATCAGACACTGAGGTAGAGTTATTCTCCTCATGACTGGGGAAGACTAAGTGCTCCTTAGAATTTCCACTAAAAATAATTAAAATCTCAAGATCCAGTCCAAACAAACCATGTCTGTTTTGTGGCATAGTAATAACTATCGCTGCTTCTTCTGTTCTAGATTTTGTTCCTTCCCCAAAGTCAACACTATAGCAAGGTGGTAGAGATATCACTAAGAGGCTACAGAACCAGCTTCTAGAGCTGTAATTCTGTCAACCCGCTACAAAGAACACTTTCTAGTGCAGGTAAGGTTTTATCTTCAGTAGTAAATTAGATTTGTTGAGACTGATAATGTAAAATATGTATTGAGCAGAAAAAAAAATTAAAAAAACATTTTTCATTATCACATTTTCCTTTCCATTTGCTTCACTAATCTTTCTACACTCTCCCAATTCTCATTCTTTCAATCAAAATTCATTAAATATTGACTACTAAATGGAGTATTGGAATAGTCAATATTTAGTGAATATTGGCTGAAAGAATGAGAATTGGGGAAGAATAGAAAGAGTACTCCATTTACCACATGTGGTCCCTCAGTCCTAGAACCCCACAAATCATGTGTCCCAATTTTTCAAGAGTGTGATCCTGAGACAATTGAAAATTCTTCATTGATTTCTATAGATCTCCTTTCAAACCTGATGAGAATCAGAGGTCTGAAGACAGAGGAATACTGGTCACAAGAGACTAAATCAACACAAGTCTCATCCTGGCTTCACTAGATTAGAACTAATAGTGATTGTCTAATTTTTTTGTTGAGAATTGGAATCAAATTCCCAGGTGTTATAAAGCTAGTTCCTGACTTAGAAAGTTGCCTATTTGTATCATTTTCTTTTAGTTTATAGACTTAATTCAGCACGTGTGTGTGTGTGTGTGTGTGTGTGTGTGTGTGTGTGTGAGAGAGAGAGAGAGAGAGAGAGAGAGAGAGAGAGAGAGAGAGAAAGAGAGAAGCCAGAAGAGACCATTAGGTACCATTTGTCAGGTGTGACTTACCTTTTTGTGTCATGGTTTCTGACTTTTACCCTACACTGTCCTATTTGCTTAGGTTTAATGTCTAGCACATCCCAGAGTTCTGCTGGTTTTTAACTCTTAAGTGCAAAGATGTTGTGGATGGGCCTGATGCTGTTTGTATTTTGATGCTAATTTGGCTATCTTAGGAGGAGTTGTGGACAAGGAGTGAGTCATGTACTTAGGTGACTTCTTATGAACCATTCCCCTAATGAATAAAGAAGCCAATCACTGGGCAAGTAAGAGGGCTTTCTGGGTTAGATAGGGGAAGAGAAGAGGAGGAGAAAGAGGGGCCTTTGAACTGGGACAGCACGAGGCTGTGGGGGTTTTGAAACATGGGGCTAGTGAGGTAGCAACCCGCTAGTGGGAACCTAGTGAGCTGGGTGGAGAGATTGTGGACCTCTGATTCAGAGTCTCCACGAGATAAAACAGGTTAGCCCTTGCCTGTCAGTGCATGGCCGGCCAGGCACCATGGGGCAGAGAGAACTAGGGCATAATGCAGGAACTTGCTGGGTTAGTTTTTATTATTTCCTGCAATTTTTATATTTAATTTTGCTTCAAATTGGTGAACTATTATATTTTGCAGATCAAAACAATTATTACCCTTGTGGCATGTAGTTTTCAAAAGAAACCCACACTAAATTTGGCTGTGCACCGACCTCAGCTGTCTTGCCCACCCCCATGGCCAGCCCTAAGTGGTCATCTTACCCCTGTTTCCACAGCCAGCCTGCTGCCAAGCTGCTCTGGTCAAAAACCTGCTCCCAAGCTAGCTTTCTGGTCTCAGCTCACTGAATTGACTGAACCAGTCTTTCCTGAAATGACTGGAGCTGCCCCTTGTACTTCCCAGGTCACCCACCCCTATGACTGTCCTGCAGAAAGCCAGCTACTACTCACACAGATCTCCATAGGCCTGTGAAATGAAAACACTAGAGACTTATACCAGCCAGAGTTTAATGGTAAATCTCCAACCACAAAATGCCTGTGCAAAGGACACAAAACTGAATTGCTATAAATATAAGCTGCACTCCTAGGTTGGGCAAATATACCCTACACTCCTCTATTGCCCATCTATGAAATCCCTTGCTACTTGTGGTTCCTGCAGGCCACATGGGTCTGTTCCATCTTTATCTTCTTCTCCCCCCATCTTCCTCTCCCTCCATCTTCTGTCTCATCTGACCTTCTTCTTCATCTTTCCCCTCCCTAAAACTTTCAGCTTCACCTTTTCCTTCCACTGCCCAACTTTCACCTGACCTCACTGAGTACATGATCTACTCCTCCTCTTTGGGGAACCTCTCTTGAGGAAGCAGAATATACATAAAACAATCCACAACATACCCTGGGCTCAAAATAATTACGACTAAAGGGGATCTGAAAGTTTTTTAATGACTGGAAAACTTTTCTCTCCTTGAAAATGAATTACAAACAGTCTGTGAACTCCAGATTCCAAATTCGATCAGGAAATTTGATGTTTCTATTTCTTTGACTCAATGTCCTATCAATTAGCATGGCCTTTCTCTGCCAGAAGCTTTCTAACATTGATAAATTGTGTGATCACTTCATTTATGACCAACCACCAGCCCTTTTTTCCATGCCATCCACCATTTCAAAGGGCTCCAGGCAACTATGGCTTACTAACTCATTCTAGGAAGAGATACAGCATTGTAATAGAAAAAGTCTCACTACCTGATTGCTGTAGCTGGAGTCTGCTGCCAACACAGAGATTTTCATGTACTCTGAAGCCTACTAAATATTTGTTCTGCCTTATTGTCATAGAATTCAGAATGTGTTGGTGGGGGGGGGTTCTGACATAAAATAACAGTAAAATTTAATTGCATATTTAAATGAATTTCCTCTTTTGGCATGGAAAGAGTTGAACAGATCATGATATTTAAACGTTATGTGCTTCTGAAGAGCAAACAGTCTGAAAACAACAGACTGGACCATTTGTGCGTTCCAGGTCACTAAGTATGGCTGCTTTTTCCTGGAATGGGAACCTGCATGTCTTCCCATGAGTTCTAGGAAGGCTCATACAGAAATTCCAGTAAGGAAGAATGGGTAGCAAAAGCTATTGCTTGAGAAGACAACAGAATGTTGAAGGGAAGAGGATTTCTAATGATGGAGATATTATTATTATTATTATTATTATTATTATTATTATTATTATATAAATCTTCCCATTCTTTTGTTGAGGATAATGAGTTCTCTTCTTGTAACATTACTCTGAGACAATGTGTCTAGAGTGTTCAGAGTAACTGATGTGTATTATGAGCCTAAGGCAGTGGGTCTTCAGGACTGCTCCAGATTAAGACAGTAGCCCTTTGCCATTCTGTCTTCCCTCTTTGATTTTTCCCACTTTCTTTTTTTTTTTGGCATATTTAAACTAGATTTGGAAGCATTTCCTGGCTTTATGTGGCTTCAAAGTCTGTATGAAGCCCTTTGAGAAAAACCTGTTTGTACTGTATGCCAGGACAGACTTTCTGCTTTTTCTTTTTATCTGGTGTCTCTTTTGGACTACCCAGCAGAATTGGTTATGACTTCTCAACATTTTTACATGTAATATATTCATGCATACTCATGTATATGTATACTTCCCATCCAACAATCACCAGCCAAATGTTTGCCTCTTGCAGACAGGCAGAGTGGAGGTCTTAGATATCTACAGCTCTCCCAGTTTGTGTGTTATTCAAACAGTCTCTCATCTGAAAAATGCCTCAGCCCCACTCCATAGCCTCTTTTGTTTGGGATCATGGAAGCCTACATCTGTGAGCATTGCTGTAACTTCCAAGCTAAATTTTTGTGTTTAGTTTCTGTTTCATGAAGTGATTTGACCAAGGGACTGAATTTAAAAATAAGAAGCTGTTCACTGTAGAGAAAGATACTCTTGGAGTCTATCCTCTGAGCGTGGTTTCCACTCAGAACAGCAATGTATCTGGCACTTGTCAAGAACTGGAACAGGCAGCACCTAAGGAGTAAAGATACAAATGGTGAAGCAGCCAGGAAAGTGACTATTTGCATGAAGTATTTAAAAAGTCCTTGACTTGGAGAAAATGGTGATAAAGAAAAATTTCATGTGTATATAATATACTGGAAATACCCCCTATCATAGTTTAGAGGTTAGATGCCACCCAAATCAATGGGTTCAAAGCTTGATCCTCAAGAGTGGCGCAGTTAGGAGGTGATGAAAACTTCAGGAGCTGGGACCTTGCAAAACATCCTTTAATCATTAGCAATATTCCCTTAAAGAAGATTACTGGGACCCTGACATATTCATGAGTTAAAGAGTTTGCTCTGCCATGGATCACCAGCATTGTCATTGCTACACATACCAAAGACCAAAGTATATATGTTCTCTATAACTTATCAATGTCATTATTTTTTGACAATGATGGAAAATATCTTAGCAAATTTTCAGTAAGAAAATAGAAAATTAAAGGAGGAATCAGATACATTGGCCTCTGGGAGTGCAGAATTTATCACAGACTGGCTCAGAAATGCCATACTATGACTGTTAAGTGGAGCCTTGAGGAAGACAAAGAAAAGAACAATGGAGGCAGATAGAAGAGAGGTATTTTAGGTAGTAAGAGGAGTGTATTGTTTGCAGTTATGTCTTGAATGATTGAGGCACAGTGATGGCAAGTCAAAAGCAGGTTCAGTCTGGGTAAGGCATTCCTTAGTGTCCACTCCAAGTCTTTGAAGAATATTGTACTTGAAGATAAATTGGGTAGGGGTATTATTTCAGAGCAGAGAAGTGATAATTGACCTAATCTTCACTGAAACTGTTAGATATATTATGTTTCAGAATATATTTATTTTTCAATATTTTCTCCATTTTTTCTGAGTTTTCATATTTATCAGAAGAATTTATAACCAATCAATTGAATCTTGTATAAACTTAGTCTTGAATATAAGTAATGGAGATAAAAAATATTATTTTATATGCTTTAATTTTATGTATCTAGGTAAATGAATACCCTATGAAATATATTAAACATTAGAAGTTTATATAAAATGACAGTATGTGAGTTGAATGAGAAACTGGATAAATCCTTCTTTTCAGGAGCATTGATTCTCTAAAAGATGATAGATGTTTTCTTGTGCCCAATTTTCATGATTTTCTTCAAAAACTGAGTGGTTTGTCAAGTTTATCTTTAACATATAATAATATTTATTATATAGATAATAAATATATAAACATATATATGGTTATTAAATATCTCAACCCTAATAAGCATTTCATATTAACTTCTGATTTTATCTGTATCTTTGGCTGACCCATTTTAATTTCCTTGTATTAATATATTTAAATTGATCCAGTTTAGTGCAAATTTAATTCACTATAAAAATCTTCATTTTGACCAGTTCCTTTGCCTGGAAATTCACTGAGTCTTTTTCTTCCCATTTTCTCATCCCTTCTTTCTAGAAAGACATCCAAGGTTCAAAAGGGTTACTTTTTTTATGAGAAAGTCCATATTATGAAAATACTATCTGTACCTTTGACTCTACACTTCTTGTGGTAAATAAAGACAGGGTCATCTCTTACTTCTCTGTCTGGAGAAATATTTTATATGTATAAAAAATATTAGAAAAATTTCTAAGTTTTCTCTTTCTGCTGATAAAGAAGGGAATATCTTGTTTCACAATTCCACATCACAGTCCATCAATAAGGGAAGTTAGTATAGAAACTCAAGGCAGGAGCTTGGAGCCAGGAACCGGAGAGGGGAAATGGAGGAACACTGCTTACTGGCTTTTTCCTAATGGTTTGCTAAGCCTGTTTTCTTATATAACTCAGGCATATGAGGTCTGGCATTGTGTAGAGTGGGTTGGTATCTCCTACATAAATTATTAATCAAGAAAATGTTTCATAAACTCCACAAGCAAATTTAATGAAGGCAGGTTTTCAACAGAGGTTCTGCCTTCTAGATGACTCTAGTATGTGTCAACAAAAACTAACCAACACACACACACACACACACACACATGCATAAAACAAAACACAAATTCAGTTACTTTGCAACCTTTCTACATTTCCCCCATGGCAGATATGTTTTCTGTTATCTTATATAAAAATGTTCCTTTTATTATAGCTCTATCCTTCTCCCCATCATTTTATCTGTATCTGCACTGTAATTCTTCAGCAATAATTTATAATATTTGCTGACTCTGCCTTTTAAGACACATATCAGTGGACACAAATGAGAAGATTTACTTGGATATGGAAATGACTTTGAAGAGATGTCTTGGCACTAAGAAGTTTTTAATACTCCATCTGAAGTAAGCAGATTTACTAAAGGCCTTTGGAGATTCTGCTATGGTTTCTATTATGATGGTAATCACAATCTGAATATAATGATATATTATACAATGATCTTGAAAGGCCATGAAGGTGAACAGCTTTTAAAAGAACAAAGTTGTTTTAAATTATTTTTAAGGTTTTGGATTAGGGGCATAAGTGTCATTGCATTCCACAAGTAAAGATAATTTTAATTGAGCTAAGAACTATGAAATTTAGGTCAGAAGTATAATGAATAATTATTGGGAGGAAGATTATAGATAATGGATTATTCTCATATCAGTTCTGTTGTCAAGAATCTGCTTTAAAGGCCAATAAAGTTTTCCTATTTGACATTACTTCTTTTTTTTTGTATGTCCTTAGTGTATGTCACTGTTCAGTTGAAGCTTGATCTTCATAACAGTGTCTCAAAAGGTATTGATCTCTCAGTTGATGCAAACCATTTATGGATTTTTTCCATTTTTTCACTGGAATATGCTTAATTCCTTCCAGTTGAAATGCTTTGGGTAATGGGCACTGATGTACTAGTGAGATATGATATTACCATCACTGTCTAAATCCTATTCTGGTTGGCTAAGTGTACAACTATGTGACTCTATTCAATATGTTCATGAGTGACTTAAAATTGACACCATGTCATGGATTTATTAGCTTTCAAGAAGAAGGTCTAAGTTTTGAAAGAAAAGAGAAGGGAACTTTTAAAACTGCTCTCAATAGTTTTAACTGAATATTTAGAGAAGAATATCTTTTTTTTTTTTTTATTTCAAAAGAAAACAGATTTCTGTAGTGGAATTTTAATCCAGCAACATGGCTGTTCTGGCAAGGTATCACAATCACATCCACAGACCTTGTAGGTCTGTGTAATTTGGCTGGAATGCAGACACACTCTGTATTATAATATTATCTGGCTGGAATACAGACACAGACATGCCCTTAGTTTACAAATTATTTTATTGGATATTTTCTTAATTTACATTTCAAATGTTATACCCTTTCCCAGTTCCCCCTTTCCCCTACTTCTATGAGGGTGTTCCCCTACCCATCCACTCCTGTCTCCCTGCACTTGAATCCCCCTACACTGAGGCCTCGAGCCTTCACAGGACCAAGGGCCTCTCCTTCCATTGATGCCTGACAAGGTCATCCTCTGCTACATATACGGCTAGAGCAATGGGTCTTTACATGTGTACTCCTTGGTTGTTGGCTTAGCTCCTGGGAACTTTGGGTGATCTGGTTGGTTGATATTGTTATTCTTCCTATGGAGTATACAACTTTTATCTCAAACTGTGAAGGCAAAGTTAGTTTGTAGAAGGAAACAGCCATGTTTGAAAGTGACATATAATTGAGGAGCGGACAAAGTGTTAAATCACAGAAAGATTTGGCAGAATGAGTCAGAGATAAGATACACACAGATCTCATGAGGACAGGAAAGGGGGTGACTTAAAAGAGCAGCACAGAGTAAGTTGGGAGTAAGTGCAATGAGTACAGTGCACTGGAGTTCAGTTCATTTATGAGTTTTTGCAGTTCAGAACAGGTCAGCAGAGGCAGTTGAAGTCAGAGAATGAGAAAGCCCCAGAAAAGTAAATCAAATTGCCCAACAAGACAATTCAATGAGAAGCCTATAGAAGCCAGATTGAAAAAGTCAGCTAGGAGAATAGTTGGAGCCAGAACAGCTTAGTTGAACCAGCTAACCAGAGTCCAGAAAGAAATAGAAAGGGTGAGTTTATTCAGTGTTAAGCCTCTGAGATGACAATTTTATCATGTGAATAAAAGTCTTCAAACCTCTTTTTATTATGTGTTAGCTCATTAAGATTTATGCTGTTTCTGTGTATGCATCTATATCAATCAGTATTCAACCTTCATGCAAAGCTATATCATGAACTTGCTGTTAATCTATTGAATGATGATCTGAAACTCTCTCATTATCTTAAGAAATGTATAATCACATAATTCAACTCAATGCTTTGAAGTCATTTCTTTCTTTCATTATTTAAACTGTGTCTACTTATTCATTGAAGGTGAATTCCACTTCTCTAGTGAACATAATTGAGAACAATCTAAAGAAGATTATAATAGTTCGTGTTCTGACTTGGGTTAAAATTCCATTTTCTTCCATCATTTTGACCTTGAGCATTTAGTTCTTTGAGCTTTTACTTATTTAGATATGAGTATAGATATTATCATTTACCTAATAATGCTGTTTTGAAGACTAGAGATGACTTGTAAAATGTGTTCAGAAGAGAGGTTGGTACAGAACATGTGATCTGATAGTGTCAAAGCTCATTTTATAAACATTTGTGAGTGAATGATAAAGGTATCAAAATGCAACTCAATGGGAATATTTAAATATGAAATGTTCAAAACACAGAATGTTATGGCCCTAGAATTACTAATCAGAGTAGAAAATATGTCTGGAATATATTTGAAGGACAATTCCTAACAGTATATAATCAGAAACTTTAGTTAGTTATAAATGATCTGATATTGATCAGTCACAGCTTTTTAAACCCAGAGCCTAATATATGCCAAGCATCCTCTTCAGCACTGAGTGATACTTCCAGTTTGACAAGATCCTACTGCAAACTAGTTAGGGCGCTAAAGTAACACTTTAGTGGCAAGTGCTGACAAGGACTCATAGATACTGAAACTCTTCATATGTCATTAGAATCAATAAAACTTTTACAGTCACACTTAAGACAAGATTTGTAGTTTTTTATAAAGTTAAATGTATACTTGATATTTGATACAATAATTCTTCTTGTAGGTAGATCTTAGGTTCACACAAATACATGCTTATCAATGTTTATTGCTGATAATTTACAGCTCCCCCAAATGTCCAGTTGAGAATAAATAGACCAAATCTGGAACATTTATGTAATCAAATGTGATTCAGCAATGGAATGGAACAAGCCACTTAACCATATACTGTTATGTATGGATCTCAAATGCATTAACCTGAATTCTGGCAGCTAGACTGAGAAGGTTATATGCTATACCATTTTCATCGTACAGCATTTTGAAAACACAAACACACAGAAAAAATATATACTATGTGTTCCCGCAACTGTGTTTGAAGAGTGCTTGTGAAGAGGTATGAGGGAACCTGGTTGTATGATGGGAAGATTGGCACCATTATGGTATCGATGGTCACACAAAGATGGACATTCTACAGGGGTCGTAGAATGGCATACTAGAAAAGATCTGACTTCCTTTGTAAAAACAGTGTATCAGTAAAGTGAGTTAAGACACAAGTTCACAAGTATAACAGAGTACTCATGTTTCAGAAAATTGTGGCATAGGTGTTTGGGAATTGTATAAATTATTCCCTTTATTTATGTGCTTAAACTAAATACACAAAAATAAAGAAGACCCCACTCATATTTTTGGCAGGAGTTGGGTAAGACAATCCTTATTATATTGCTGATGAATATGCAAGTTGATAAAAAACTACCTGAGTATAATTGTGAACAGCTGTTAATGCATGCAGTTGCATAGTGTCTTTGTTCATGAGGTCCCGTTCACTGCATCTCTCCCATAAAAATAAAACCCTCAGGTTTTTAAAGCTATGTGCATAAAGTTGTTTATTACAGCACTGTACTTCCTGGCATTCAACTGAACATAAAATGTGTGCCCATAAGTGAAGCTCTAAAAATGAAAATTTCATTCTTGTAACAACCCATGTACTACTCAGTTACAGAACACTCACACTATGAGCTATTACATAAATACCACACTAACAAGTTAGAATGTTAATGCACAGACCTGATGATTCACAGGATAATCTCTCTAACAGAGCTGAGTCTTAATCTGTACTGGCTGCTATATCAAAATTGTCACTATCTGTCACTGCTTACAAACAAACAAACAAACAAACAAACATCATCTCTCTCTGTTTTGGAGGATGTCCTTGAAGGCCTGATGGTTCAGTGTTAGATTAGGCCTGTTTAACATGTGACAACTTCTATATACTTCAAGAGATGTACAAGCTCGCCTAGGCCTCCTTTATAAGGGGAATGTCTCACTGATGACAGCTCCATTCTGTATTAATCACTTTCCTAAAGCCCCAGCACAGCAAGTAAATTTTAACATAAAAATATTGATGGAGACACAAATTTCTTTTTCCAGACTTTTATGTAAGATTAAAAAACTCAAAACAAAACAAGAACATAAAGACTAGAAGTTCATAACATGTGGTTTTTTTTTTTTTGTGACTGGATTACCTCACTCAGGATGATATTTTCAAGTTCCATCCATTTGCCTGTGAATTTCATGAAGTCATTGTTTTTAATAGCTGAATAGTATTCCATTGTGTAAATATATTACATTTTCGGTATCCATTCCTCTGTTGAGGGACATCTGGGCTGTTTCCAGCTTCTGGCTATTATAAATATGGCTGCTATGAATACAGTGGAGCATGTGATCTCATTACATGTTGGAGCATCTTCTGGGTATATGCCCAGGAGGGGTATAGCTGAGTCATCAGGTAATACTATGTCCAATTTTCTGAGGAACTGCCAGACTGATTTCCAGAGTGGTTGTACCAGCTTGCAATCCCACCAGCAACAGAGTAGTGTTCCTCTTTCTCCACATCTGTTGTCACCTGAGTTTTTGAACTTAGCTATTCTGACTGGTGTGAGATGGAATCTCAGCATCATTTTGATTTGCATTTCACTGATGACTAGGGATGTTGAACATTTCTTTAGGTGCTTCTCGGTTATTCAAGTTTCCTCAGTTGAGAATTCTCTGTTTAGCTCAGTTCCCCATTTTTTGATAGGGTTATTTGGTTCTCTGGAGTCTAACATCTTAAGTTCTTTATATATATTGGATATTAGCCCTCTATTGGATGTAGGATTTGTAAAGATCTTTCCCCAATCTGTTGGTTGCTGTTTTGCCCTATTGACAGTGTCCTTTGCCTTAGAGAAGTTTTTCAATTTTATGGAGTCCCATTTGTCGATTCTTGGTCTTAGAGCATTGGTGTTCTGTTCAGGAAAATTTCCCTTGTGCCCATGTGTTTGAGGTTTTTCCCCACTTTCTCTTCTATTAGCTTCAACACATGGTATGTACTCACTGATGAGTGGATATTAGCCCCAAAGCTTGGAATACCCAAGATACCATTCATAGACCATATGAAGCTCAAGAAGAGGGAAGACCAAAGTGTGGATGCTTCAGTGTTTCTTTGAAGGTGGAACAAAATACTCACAGGAGGAAATATGGAGACAAAGTGTAGAGCAGTGACTGAAGGAAAGGCCATCCAGAGACTGCCCCACCTCTGGATCCATTCCGTATGTAGTCACTAAACCTGAAAGCTATTGCAGATGCTGGTAAGTACTTGCTGAAGGGAGCCTGATATCAAAGTCTCCTGAGAGACTCGGATGGAGGAGTTGGAGAAGGAACTGAATGAGCTGAGGGGATTTTCAGCCCAGTGATAGGAGCAACAATGTCAACTGGCCAGAATTCCCTAGAGCTCTCCGGGACTGGACCAACAACCAAAGAGTATATATGGAGGGAAACATGCCTCAGCTGCGTATGTGGCAGAGGAGGGTCTTGTTGAACATCAGTGGGAGGAGAGACCCTTGGTCCTGTGGGGATTTGATGCCCCAGTGTAAGGGAATGGCAGGGTGGGAAGGTAGGAGTGGGTGGGTGGGTGGGGGAAGCACCCTCATAGAGGCAGGGGAGGGGGAAATGGGATAGGGGCTTTTTGGAGGGGATACCTGAAATGTAAATAAAGAAATATCTAATAAAAAGAAAGAAATACAAGTTCAAATACTCAGATTCTTTTCATCATTGTTTCTGGTCACCAAAGGCTACAGCTAGAGGTGACCACTGTCAGAATTCTACACTACTTTCTGTCATTTTTGTGAAAGGTCAAATTCAGAGCCAAATTTTGTGAAATGAAAAATGATTTCCATCCTGTCCCTTTGTAGAGTGTCTAGTAATCTAAGAGTGGTTATGGCCTTATGTTCCCACCATCTTATTCATTTAATGCTCTGTCACATTTAAAGGTTGTCGTGGAGGGCCGTGTGGCCAGTGAGATTGACTTCAGCTTCTTCTGTTATTTGTCTTTCAAGACTTAAGGTAAGCTCAGTGTGGTGAGGCACACTTTGATTCCAGCATTCAGGAGGCAGAGACTGATTTGGTCAACATAAGAAATTCAAAGTCAACCAAGGCTACTTAGTAAGATCCTGTCTCAAAAAGAAGTAAAAGAAGAAGCAGAAGAAGAGGAGGAGGAGGATGAAGAGGAGGAGGAGACTTAAGATAAATTCATCTTAGAGGAGAAAATAAAAGATAAAGAAAACTATGAAAAGACAGCATTAAGATATTGTATTATACAATTTATTTCTAATTGGCATGCCTCCAAAAAAGTAACTCTCAAAGAAGAATTTTCTACAATGTTCTAAATGTTAAGATAAATGATAAGTAATCAATTGAATGGGAGAAAAATGGACCAAATAATATTATTTCTTCACAGAAAAAAAATAGTCTGTCTAATGATAAGAATAATTTAATCACCATTGCCTTCATCTCTATATACATGTGTGGAGGCATCTTGAGGAAGACAAGAGAGCATTGTCTGCTCTCCAGGTTCTTCACATGGGTGAACTGGAGAACTTTGTCTTGCAAAAGCAGATTCTATGCATTTAGTGCACTAGACAAATCCATAATTGAAGATATATCCATAATTAAATATTGGACGCTCCTATAATTAGCCTGGACAGAAATGTCAAAAAGTGTTTTGCTTTGATTTTTAAGTTGCCAGAGACATTTTAACTCTCTTAATGATAAAATGAAGGCTATACCCATGTAACAGGGACCAATACAAACTGTAAGAGGAACATAGCCAAGTAGGCCCACCCACAATGCTGGCACATGTGGTTGGGCTTGCACAAACCTCTGCCATGCAGCTCCCTACCTTGGCCCATAGGCCCTGACTCCAGGGTTTGCCTGTCAACCTCAACCCTGATGTGGTAACCTCCCTTGGGTTACTATGCCTCTGGCTGACCTCACTTTAATTAGAAAAGTGGCCAAAGAATTGAGGCCTGACTCTCCCTACCTTGAACGGGTGTTTTTTTGTTTTGTTTTGTTTTGTTTGTTTTGTTTTTTGAGACAGGGTTTCTCTGTGTAGCCCTGGCTGTCCTGGAACTCACTCTGTAGACCAGGCTGGTAAAAAGGTCTTAAGACAGTGGGGCATGCACTTACAAACCTATTATGACTTGTCCAATCTTCTTAAAGCAGTTCTGGAGCCCACCTTGTTTTTAAACTGGTGGTAAGCACATCAGGACCTGGTTGAGAGTAAGAATGAACCTTAAACCCACCCTCGCTAAGTTGACTGGCCACTGGGCATATATTAACCCAGTTACCCAATCTACTATCAGCCAACATGCCTGCTTAACCAGGTGGCTGATCTGTCTTTAAGACCCTGAAGGCCTGCACTCCCAGAGATCCCTTCCCTTACTTCTCTAACCTTGTATGATAATCAGGCGAGTCCTTTACAGACTTCCTCACAAGGACTTCTGGGGCAGTGGAGAGAAGGGATGACTCACTTGAGACATGCTTGTTAAACAGTTGATCTGGGAGGGTCTTAATGCTCCCAACTATAATGACGGCCTTCATAAATGGGTAGTGGCCACCAGAGATCTTGACTCCAGGTTAGGCCCTATATAGGCCTCTGACTGCCTTTCTCAATGCCCTGTTTGCTGACAGGCAAAGATCCAACAATAGACTTTCACAGGGAGGCCCACCTGATCATTCCTGCTGGGGCTGCAGAAAGATAGGACATTCCTATAAGGACTGTCCTAATGCTAGGTCAAGAATAAAGTGCCCTCACTGTAATAAAATTTTTCACTGGGTACAAAACTGCAAGTCTCAGAACTCTGACAAACTTGGGGATGATTTAAACTCTGAAAGGGGAGTCACTCAGTCCCTGTCAACAAGAGAAGACCACTCCAAGCCTACTGTATACTGGACTTTCCCCATGTTTCCACATTCACCCATGATAGAGTACACTTAGATGGGATTCCTGTAAAAGGGCTGGTAGCTAGGGGTGTGGATGTCACCATTATCACCGAAAATGAGGACTGAAGGTTCCCTCACTGGAAGTTCAAACCAGACCTGCCATTATGGGTGTTGGAGGCCAGCAAGACATAATATTGTGCCCTGTGTGTTCGAAGGGTTTAGGTGGCAACCAGGGCTCTTTCACACTCATTATTGCCCATTGACCCTGTGCCTTCTTAACCACATCCCCAAGGATCTTGGTCCAGGTCACAGGCAGCAACACATCTTTTGAGGGCCTTAAGAACACAAGCTTTGGTTGTCTAAGTACTTGAAGTATTAATGGGAAGTTTTCTCTTGCTGTACTGTCTTTGTGACACAGGTAGCTAGCTGAGTGCCCATTGCTGTGTCCTTGGCCATTCTAGGCTCTACAGTTTTGAGCCTCAGCAGTTCTGTTTTGCTATCTCATCACTGTTGCCTTTTAACAAAGTCTGATCATCATCATCCCTTCTTGCTGATGCAAGAAATATGTATTGATTTTTGTCTCTGGTAGAGCTTCTAAACACTAAAACAAACAAACAGACAAAAACTCCAAACCAAAAACCACAAGAAAAAAAAAACAACAACAGCAACAAAGAAACCTGACCATATACCTGACCATATTTATTAGCTTGGGATCCCATCCCTTTCTGGCTGCAGAAATGAGTTCACTGGCTCCTAATTGAGGTCAGGAGCCTAAACAAAATGATTAGAAAATAAATGGAAAGAGGAGAGAGGGCTGGAAGAAGGTAAATACAATAAATACTTCCTGAAATTTTAATACTGAGTAGGAGGGATGAATATTGTGAATCAGAAAACAAAACCAACCAACCAACCAACCAACCAACCAAACAAACAAAAAACCAAGGAAACTTCGAGGCCCCTTTACTTCTCAGTTTCTGGAATTACTTAAGTCATTCAAGAAATGTTAAGATATTCAAACACCAAATGAGAATGTTGACAGCATTCATGGAATCATCATGCAGGAGGCAGAATATTACATTTGTATTTATTTTCTGTATTTCTCCTAATAAACACAGGTGGTAGATGTTGCTCAGACTCCATTTTAGCAAATCAAAGGTTAGAGAGTTGCTTTCACTTGTGGCGTGAGTCTTGGTACTGAGTGAAGAATAAACTTGGTTCTGCTCAGTGACTCAGTGGGTGCTGGCTTTGGCTACCCACTTGTGTTAAAAATTATAGCAAGTGCTGTTGGTGTTTCCCATATTACCTCAACTTTTGTAGCTAAAGCATGTTTATTGGTGACATTCTTAGGGAATCACTCTTGAAAACTGCTTAGAGGCCCCTCTGCTTTCCAGTTTCTGGAATTACCATGTCTAAATGCACTAGGGTCTAGAAATACCTGGGAGTTTAAAATCCCATGAAGAATGGCTCATAATACTTACGAAGGAATAGGTAATACCTTTATTTGGGGTTGTAAAACTCTGTGATGTAGTTGTAGATTTAGGGTACACAGACTGTCACTTTAGAGGTATGAAGGCTGACATGCTATCTAAAATTTCCTGCTTGGGTCTTTTCTGTAATCTATTTTACATTTTGTTCTCTCTTTCTGATCTCCCTTATAACATCCCTTTAATAATCTCACACAACTCCCTGTTTTTTACTTGCTTCCTGGGAAAGTCAAACTGGCAACTATTTTTTCTCATTCTAATCTTGGAGCCACAAATGAGGCAATTAGGATGAAATGTATTATGAAATAATAAGTGATCACATCTTGTGTAGAAACATTAGAGATTGTTTCCATATGTTGATTTGGCTTCTTAATTACTCTCATTTTATTCATTTAATCATTCACTCCCTGAAAAAAACCTCAATATTTCTGCAAACTGGAAGAAGCAATAGCGATTGGCACATACCTCTTCACAGGAGGGGGCAGAAAAACAACAACAACAACAACAACAACAGCAACAACAAAACTACGGATTTTTCATTGCATCCACACAGGTTACCTAGCAGTGATAAAGGAAGTCTCAAGTTTAGCTCATTTGTGAATGCATGCAGCATTTCAATGCCAAAATACAATTTCTTCAAGGTGCGAACTTACTCTGAATATTTTTTATATCCAAGTGGTTTATTGGGTAGAGACACTTTAGAAATGGATTGGCATGAGATGAGAAGCCTTCAATCATAAATATTCCATACAATGATGATAAACCCATGAGTTTGAAAAATCACACTTGGAAGAAATCTGGGAGAGTTGTAGAATCCAAAGATTCATCAGTGAAAATGAAACAATTACTAAAATTAGTTATGGTAAGGAAATGTCTTCTAGGTTGAAAAATCACTCATTCATCTCAAGTTTATTTCATGGGTTATGTGGTGTCGATGTACGCTTTAGAATAAAGCATTGGAAAGAGGGATAAAGGTTCAGAAATTGGAAAGACGACTTCTCTGTGTCCCACATTGTGGTAGGTTAAACATGCTACTTCTAAGTATATGTCTTTTATTCCCTCTCTCTTGCTGATTTTCTCCACGTTTAAGGACTCCTCTGGTTTATAGGGCAGTACACTGCATAACACTCTTACCTATATCAAATGCTCATGGCTGTATATGCACACCAATCTAACTGCTATTAGCCACTTCTTTATTTAATGCATTTACTGTTTTCCTTAATGACATATTTGTCTACTCATTTTCTGAAATGAGCACAGACATGCCTTGCATTATTCTTCATCAAGAACTATCATAAAGTATATATGGCATCAGCACAGGAAGTTATATGTTGTAAAATAAGAGACATTTCTGAGCCTCAAAACGTTCTGAGCCTCCGCCCCTCAAAGGCACCGTTGAACACACAGAGAGGGGCTCATACACTTAAACTCACTCTTTCAGAAACTGAAACCAAAAGAGACTGGCTTGCCTGGATTCAAGAGCACTGACATGATACAGGTCACAAGAACACAGACCAATATTTAGTAGGCTAGAGCACTCAGAATAAATGGGGGTACAATACCATTAGAATAGTGTTTCTCAACATGTAGGTCATGACCTGTTGAGGAGTACAAAGTCTTCGAACAGTGTTTTTCAAATTGAAGGTCATGACCTGTTGGGGGTGTTGAGCTATCCTTTCACAGGAGTTACCTAAGACCACCAGAAAATACAAGTATTTATTTACATTATGATTCATAACAGTAGCAAAATTATAGTTAAAAAGTAGCAGCAAAATTTTGTGGTTGGGGACCACCACACCGTGAGGAACTGCACTAAAAGATTGCAGTGTTAGGAAGGTTGAGGACCACTACTTTAGAGGAACAACTTAATTAGTGGAGAATTTAAATCAGAAGTGAAGCAAGAGGAACAGAGTCTATTTATGGTTTTGTAAAGCTAATCATATGTAATGCCTTCGAAATATTACCTAGTTGGGTTTTAAAATAGTTATTTATTTTTTATGTGTGTCTGTGTGTGGACATGTGTGTGTCAGGATGCATATGTGGAGGTCAGAAGACTTTTGGGAGTCAGTTCATTCCTTTTACCAAGTGGATGCCAGGTCTCAAACTCAGGTCATGAGACTTGACAGCAAATACCCTGCTTACTAAGCGATTTCATGGTCCTACCTGAGTATTCTTGAAATGTATCAGTGTTCTGTTGTACCCTTGAATGATCAAACATTTTGGCATCAGGCTCAGTAATAGCTGGTGCTTGCTAAGAGCTTCAAAGTTGTCTTCCGGATCAGCTTTCTCTCTTATTTTATTATTTCCTTTTAAAGAGTTGGCTTTTGTATTTGTGAGAGGAGTGGCAATTATAAAAGCTGATAGAGAAATCCCACAAACTAAAGAGAAACAAAAAAGTTAAAGGTTGATAACCTAAAAATAGCTGGTGTTTCAAAGTCTGAATGTGGTGTATAGAAATGTTTGTCTTGCTGCCTGGAGATCAGCCTTTAGTTCTAACCAGGCTGTATGCTGACTAGATGAAATTTACTATAAAGGTCAATCTACTTTCCTTCCCCCCAAAGATATTGATTTAAATGTAGCTGTTATCTCAACTCACCCACCTATAACTATCCAGGATAATACTTGACTATATAGCTAGACTCTGTAAAGCGGCCAAGTTGGCACAAAACTTTAACCACCACAGGCTGGAAATAAATCAGACTGGTATCCTTAAAAATGAATTAACATAGGATCCCTCCCCCTAGATGAAGATCTACAGGCTATTAGTAATTTTGAAAGAGAAAAAAATCAATCTTCCCCAGGGAAGAACCCTCTAATTGGTTATCTAGTACTAAGTGGTGAGCCAAGAAACATAAACATGTAGGTAACTCAGCAGGTTTTATTTCTATGTTTGGTTAAAAAAAGGAGGCCATGGATTTGGGAGGGAGTGCCAATAATGGGAGGGGTAGGAAGGAGGAGATTAAAGGAGGGAAAGATGTAATTATGTTTTAATTAAATAAAAGGAAAAAAGCAATAAATTTGGGTAGCAATACTGGGAACCACACATATTGGAAAAAGATGAAGGATATGTGGGGGACAGATGAAAAAATTCTACAGACTGGGATGAAAGGTCTCAGGAAAAAAATAACGATGTCAAATTCTTCTTTTAAACCCTTAACCTATAGAGTCATGATATTTCTCTGCTCTCAATCTGTGGTATTATCCTGTTTCAATCATAGAAAACTAACACAATAACTACTCACTGGCTAATCTAATAGGGAATGGGATATTTTTGCTGTTCAGGCACAGACAAGACCTAACCAACAAGCCTACCCAAGTTGAGACCCTTGATTGACAATCTCAGAACAATCACAAAGAATCTGTATAAAGCCTCAAAGAGGCTATGGAAAGGCACTCCTGCACAAGCCTCTCTTACTATAATAGTATCTTCTTTGGGATTTAATCTTAACACTCACCTGGATGGAAGATTGGCATACTGTGAGGGGAAAAAGAAAAGAGAAGGGAAATATCAAGGCTGTTTATTCAAGTGCACATGCTAAGAAATGCCAAGTGTGTGTGCTAAGGAAGGAAGGAAAACATGATATCCATGAATTGGTTTATGACATGGAATTTTGATAAAACTATTTTTCATTAGTGAAAGATATTAAAATATTCAAAATATATCATTCTTTAAGAATATTAGCTACTGGTAGAAAGAGTAATTCTCAAGTTAATCAGTAAAAATTTCATAGCTTTATGAAATGTTTGGATTATGGTGAAGCCAATGACCACCTGATCAATGTATGTTTTCTCCCACCAGGAAGGTTTTCACACACCAATAGTAATTTTCCATCTTCATATTTGACCAAGTCATGATTGCTTCCAGCCCATGAGTACAACCTGTTTCAGCCACATATAGCCGTGGTGGTAGAGTTTTATTTACTCACAACCTGAATCATACAACACTGTCAGATGTCTAGGAAAGAGTCAGTAATGCTTTTCTTATGCAACTGGAGTTCTTCCCTCAACTCTAAATAGTACCATATCCACACACAATGGTTAATGATAGTATTGGAGCAATAATGAAGATGGTTATGTTCTTGGTGATATAACTTGATAGCTGTTACTTAAATCTTTCTTTCAATCAAACTCTGTCCTAAGTGCTTAAGTACTTAATCTTCAAAACTAATAGTCATTAATCTGTTGATTATTTATCAACTTGATAGACATAGAAAACTGTGTAAAGGTTGCCCAAACCTTCAAAGTTAGTGTTAAGGAAAGCAGTGCTAAGTGCTGTAGTCATAAGTAATTGTATTTCAAAATTAGTTTATTGAACTGATTGCTCCCATCTAATTGAAAATTTTGCCCTTTGACCAATAGCTTCAAACTCTACTTTCCAATGATCTTTGTTAACCTTTTTTCTACTCTACAAATGTATTCTTACTACAAAAATGATGCATATATAAGATAGTTTGTATATTTGCTTGCTTGATTTATGTAAGAAATAGACATAAACTTGAGGGTATATTATAAAGCATATATATTTTATGTCAATTAAGAAAGCTGTAGTAAAGAGTATCAATAGTACTTTTGTATGCTATTCTCTTAAAATGTTTCTGACCTTGATTAATGATTATTTTCTAGGATCCATACTGCTTTGCATCCAAGACAAGGCCAGATACAGCAGATGAAATTATCATGGGTTCACAGTCTTATACATGAGATTTAGTTGAGAAGCTTTTACCTTTCTCTCAAAAATTTAAATACACATGGCAGTATTCACTATCTTACCGAAGTTAATGAGCTCGGAATTCACTGTCCCTAAGCAAAAGGTAACATATTTCTCAATTTTTGCATCTTTTCCTCCAAGTCCTTTATGTTGCTTATTTGATGATATTGTAAATGTGTCTTTGATAAAATAATTGTAAACATTTAATTTATCAGTATTTTGAAGTCATGCAATGGACATTTGGTAAAATGTGCTACTCAGGTGATAGACCACTCCAACTTGTATGTCAAAACTCTTAAAAATACTAGTCTTACCTTTCCTTTCTTAGTAACCAGCGATAATTTTCCAACTATGAATTATCATCTTCATTGCTATAGATTATAAGCCAGTGTTAGCTCTGGCAGGCTGCTCTCTTCCAATAACTCTATGAAAATCATTGTGTTTCCCTTCCCACACTACATTGAAGTTTTTAGTTTGTCCCCAAGTATCACAATAAGAGACATGTAAATGGTCATATAGTGATCCATACCTAAAAACAAGGAGTTTGTGCTAGTTGATAATCATAAATACAATACACATGGAGAACTTTGTGTCCTATACACGAATAAAATCCTAAAGGAGCATCTCCTGGAATCTTTATAGAGCAAGCATATAAAATAGAAGGTAAAGTGCAAGGTATAGATGTTAGGTTCCCAGAAATCAATGTTTTCAGTCTTTGAACTTTCGTTATCTGTGAGAATTTGGCAGCAGCTCCTCCTAGGTGGTTATCACCTGTTGATTTGGCAGCAGTTTCTGCCTTCCTCTGGTGTTCCTGGGTTTGTCACCGAATCTCTTCCCTTGCTCATCCCACAAAAGCTCAACCATAGTGGCGAAGTTCTGAATCTTTGCTCAGTTGGTTAGCACTTGAATTAGGTGGGTATAAAAGTACCTGGCAAATCCACTTATTCAGCATGCATAGAACAGGTTGTGGTATCAGTCATGGGAAGGTTTGCAGGTTCTGGGCAGCAATGATCATGAGACCAGAAGCAAATGAGTTGTTTCCTTTACACCCCTTCCAGTGATTTGCCATTAAAAAAAAAGCTGATAGAAGGACTTTCTTCTGCATCCCTCCATGGTCCTCAAACTGGAAAATGGGATTAGATATTAGTGTAGGAGCAAATACAACATCAGATTAGAATCTGCAAGCATATGAAATACAAAGATCAAAGTGAATATTGATTATCAGTTCTGATTCAGTCGTATGCTTTCATTCTTAGTCTAGGGCCAAAGGAAAGTTTAATACCAAAACAAAACAACAAACAAACAAACAAACTCCCAGCTTTTTTCCCCAAACCGAAAAAAACCAACTTGGCAATACAGGGGAGAAGCTCATGGAAGATGGAGAGGTGGTGCTTGCCAGTCTGCAGCCGTATTCTGGCACAGACCTCTTAGACCTGTTGACCAATGCTGGCTTCATGGATCCACTTTCAACTGTTTCCTCTCCAGACTTTTACAAGGTTGACGTGGTCAAAGTATTGGAGCAGGTCCCCTTGGGTTAAAAGTCAATAAACAAGTGAAACAGACTGACCTATTCCTAAAGACCTAAATGCTGAGTCTTAATTTCATTGTTTCTCTGTGTGGTTGTTTGTTTATGGGTAGGGAAAGAAGGAGTACTCAAGAGTGGAAGCAGAGAAACAACTTGGGAACTGTCATTGAGAATGATCTTGTTAGGAGTTTCCTGTCTGCACACAGAAAGGCTGTGAGGTGATTTAAACTTGAGCATTCTTACAAGTTACCGTACTCTGCCATGCATCAGACAGAGCCAGACGCCCTTCTCTTGACTGCATGAACAGAGTATCTTTCCCCTGATCAGTTTTTTGGGCAATCATATTATCTCTGCAAATGATTTTTAGAGAAATTTCCATCTCTATCTTTTATGCAGAGGGAGAATGAAGAAGGACAAGTCGGTATGCTTATGGGTAAAAGTAATAGAAAGACAGTAAAACTCTCTCAGCCTAAAGATAATTATCCAAAATCAGAAGCATGAAAGTGCTGCCTCGGTCTCATAAATGTGTTTTGTGTGATGTAAATCATGTTCAAAGTTGAAATTTGAGAACAATATTTCAATGTGAAGGCCACATATGATTTTCAGCCACGTAAATTTATTTCCTCTCCATCTACTGGTGGGTGTCGCCTCAACCTTTGCTCTAATGTGAGAAGCATTAGCTAGGTCATGGTAGCCGCAAAATGAATTGTATGAGCAGCTGCCTCTTGTGTCTGGGATGTGTTTTCTGAGGAATATTCAGCTGACATTTTAACAGCAGACATTACAGAATTGTTTTTGCATTTCTTTCTTATGATTAGAACATTGGTACCTTCTGTCCAGGGAAATGAATTTCTGACTTTTTTTCAGCCATCCTGTAAAAAGTTAAAAACTATTGTAAAAATAATATCTTGAATGCTATGCTCATTACGTGGTGTAAAGAGATTAAATTGCAGAATTCCTTTCCTCTCCATATCCTTCATCATTCTTTATTATATGTCTCTTCAATTCTTTTTTTTCAATATGTGAAAAGCATTGAGCAAACACAATTAAATTGGCAGGAATTGCATGAAGTTTTGATGAAAAGAAAAGATTATTCCATATTTTATTGTAGAGTTCTATTTGTCTGCTGGAGATATATATATATATATATATATATATATATATATATATATGCACTCATTCATTTGTTCATGCATTTACTCAGTGAGCTATGTTTCCCAAGGTTATCATTTGTGATAATCTTGATTTTTCAACTTTACAAAATTTAAAATCACCATGGAGATGAACTTTTGAGCATGTCAGTAAGGAACTTTTTAGGTTATGGTAATTTAGTTGGGAAGACACACTATTTATGTCAGTAGTACCAGTCCATGTGTTCAAAACCTGGACTAAATAAAAAGCAGAGAGAGATGAGGATCAGCATCCATTCTTTCCTGCTTTTAATGATGGATACATTATGACAGCTGCCTCAAGCTGATGATGCTGTGACTTCCTGCTACGGTGTATTCTACCATCGAACTGTGAGAAAAGACAAACCTTTCTCACTGAAGTTGCTCTTGTCTGGTATCTTGTTACAGCAACTGAAATAGTAACTAAATATCATTCTCATCAAGGACAGCTTATATTCAATGACAAATTGATCCATCCATTCAAATTGAATTCTAATGTTTCAACTTACATGACTCTGACAGACTATTCAACTGCTAGAGACCCAAGGTGTCAGTTCAAAGCTGTGTTGGCTTAGTGACATAGTTCAACTTAGTCTCCAAATCCTACTTCGTACGTGTGGTGAGTGAGTGTATGCTCCAACAAACTGCCTTTAGGGGAAATTATGCCAATTTCCAGATATCTTTACTTAGGAGGATTTAATTCCTTTGAAACTTATTGTTTTTAGTTTTAAGTTTTTTAGTATGCATAGAGTTTATGTTTAATATCATTCCTTTTTTCTTCTTTATCCTTGGCAAAATCCTTTTAATTTAGGAAACAATGGATCTCATCTTTAAATGAAAAACAGAATTCAATTCAGAGTTGAGACTAGCTTAACCATGTGTAATCGGAGCTGGAACTTCATAATTTCCACTTGCTTTCTTCCCCCACTTTTTTTCTTTCTTTTTTTTTTATATCTTCTAAAAATATTTATTAATATTAACATATAATATTTAAAATTTTAATTTAATAATATTTTATATTTTCACTGTACAGTGTGCATGACCCATGTGGAGGAAAAGTTAGTGAAATTTAGTCTTTCCTTTCATCTTTCCATAGGCTCTGGGTCTTGAACTCTGGTAATTAGACTTATAGATCTAGCGCCCCTACCCGACTAGCCACCCAGCTACCCTGCCTTTCACTTTTCAGTTCCTTCTGTTTGTTCTTGTTTGGCACAATAATTTCTACAACTTTTTTATCAACAGAACAAAAGTTAAATTCTTTGTATCTCAACTTCCTTGTTTTGTTCTTTGTGTTAATACTTTTGTATTAATGAATTTGTATTAATTCAGAATACTTGATGCAAACATTCTGAAGGATTTATTCTGACTATGGATTCAGGGAATATCACTCCATCCTGGCAGGAAAGGCACTGCACTCGGACAAGTTTCCAGTTAAGGTAAGAGGAATGTGAAGTGTTTTGCTCACCTCCTGGATCCAGAAGAAGCATGCCTAGAGTACAAATAGAGTTGGTAAGTATCCCCCCTGTGTCTGCTAACTGAACTGTGTGTCCTAAAGTTTCTACAACCTTCTAAAAGGATGTCATAGGACAGAAACTGAGTGTTCATACGCAAGAGACTGTGGATGACATTTCATGTTCAGACCATTTCATTTCCCTGAGGACAGGCATTTTTTTTTATAGTGCATCATAAAAATTCATTTTACATTTTAGACATTAGCATGAAAACTTGATCTGAGCATCATATTAATTAACATAGCAAGTTAATTTAAAATGACAAAAACTCAATCAGAAGAAAAGGAAGGAATATTACAAAGATGTAAAAATGACTGAATAGTGTTACTGTAATATAAGGTCTCACAAAGATGGGTTAGCTTTTCCTGGTGGCAAAAAACAATGCACTCCATCACTGGAAAATAATGGTAGAGGGTAAAATGACAGATACTTTCAACTGTCATCCTAGAATACTGTCCTCTTGAATAGTTTCTTTTTTTTTTTTTTTTTTGGTTTTTTGAGACAGGGTTTCTTCAACTGAATACAGGTAGGATTTTGAAATCTGTTCTTTCTCTATTTCCTTATCCAGACTGGTTAAGGAATATCCTTAACTACAGTATATCTATTCTAAGCCTACTTTCTCCTTCATGACAAAATGGAAGCATGATATTATTCTTATTTTTTCAGTCTCAGTCTCTCTTTCTCTCTCTCTCATTCTGGTCTTTGGGATTTCTCTTTGTAGCTTTGGCTATAGGCTGTATTGGAACTTATTCTGTAGACCAGGTTGGTTTAGAACTGACAGAGATCCACCTGCCTCTGCCTCCTGATTGCTGGGATTAAACACCTAAGCACTTCATCCCAGTGTGATTTTCCTCTTTTGTAGTGAACATGAACCAAGGCACAAGGTTTTATACTTCAGTAGTTAATTTAAAAGAAAAAAGGGGGTTGACTGTTTTTAAGAATCTGGATCTGAATCAGTGATTTAAGCTATACGAAGTCCTAGAACACTTCTCTCTCTCCTTCTCTTTCTCTCTCTTTATTTTATTGGATATTTTATTTATTTACATTTCAAGTGTTACCTCCTTTTTTGGTTTCCTCTCCACAAATCCCCTATCCTATTCCCCCTGATTCTATGAGGGTGCTCACCGTCCCACCCACCCACTTCTGCCTCACCACCCTGGCATTCATGGTGAGACATTTTGAATGATTCACTTTCCACTGAGCACTAAGGAAAACAGTTAGGAAACAAAACTCATGCGTTGAGGGTGAGTGTTAGAATGCACTATTATCTTGTGACCTCCAGAAATCTGTGTTGGTCCCTGTTGACTCTGTTATAAATGAACTGATGTCTGGTGTTCTAATCCTAAATGTGTCTATTAACAACATCTTTATTAAAGCACATCTGAGGCTTGTCCATTTTCCAGAAATGAAGTTACACTCAATTTCATAAGCATTATGTGTAATAAAACTTTGATGATTAAAACTCACAGTTCTCTCATATATTGAGAAAACTGCTTCGGCTTTTAAAACATAAATTATTCTTCTTTCATACAATTCATCCCTACTGCAGTTTTTCTTCTTTCTGCTCTTTCCATAACCTTCCCTCCCCCCCAATCCACTCCTCCATCACTTACATTCAGAAAAGAGCAGGCTTCCCAGGGGCATTAACCGAATGCAGCATAACAATTTACAATAAGACTAGGAACAAACTCTCATATCAGGGGTGTGAGCAAAGCAAGCCAGTAGGAGAAAAGAGTCTGAAGAATAGGCAAAAGAGTCTGAGACACCCCCACTCTCACAGTTAGGAGTCCCACAAAAACACTAAATTAATAACATATGTGCAGAGGACTAAGCACAGATCCATGCAGGCTCCATTATTGCTGCTTCAGTCTCTGTGAGCCACATGAGCCCTGCTTAATTAACTCTGTGGACTGTATTCTTTTAGTGTCCTTGACTCCTCTGGGGCCTACAATTATTCAACCCCCCCCCCTTCTGCAGAGTTCTGGAACTCCAAGGGGGGAGATCCTATGTGGGTCTCCAATTTGGGCTCCCTCTGCACAATGTTTGGCTGTGTTTCTTTGTGTCTGCTTCCATCAGCTGCTGGAGAAAGCCTCTCTGATGACATTTGGGCTAGGCACTGATCTATGAGTGTAGTAGACTATCAGTTAGGAATCATTTTATTATTATTTTTTTAATCCTTGGTCTCTGGACTATCCAACCTCCAGTTTCTGGTCATACAGTCAGTGTTGGCCATGGGCTCCCCCTCATTGTGTGTGCCTGAAATTAGATCAATCATTGGTTGGCCACTCCCAAAAGTCCTGTGCCTGCATTGCCCCCCATCCATCTTGCAAGGAGGATAGAGTATAAGTTGAAGCTTTTATGGCTGAGTTGGTCTTTCAGCCCACCACTGGAAGTTGCCTGGTTGTAGAAGTCCAGGTTCCTTATCCTCTATTACTAGGAGTCCTTGCTAGGCTCAACCTAGTAGGAGTTTCTACTATCATATCGCCCCTCCACACTCAGCCCAAATGCTCTCCAATTCCAGTCATGTCTTCCCGTACTCTCTTGGCTGCAGAGATGGCACAGCTGTTAAAGGGTAGGCTCACAACCAAAAGTACTTCAGCTTTTAAAAAAATCTGAATCTCTTCTTCTAATGAAGCAGAATAATAATACTCATCTTTCAAAAAATTGAAGATGATTTATAGCAATGTAGATAGTATATTAAAGTATTTTTCTGTTTCAATGATTAAAATATTCTGACAAAGCAATTTAAAGTAAAATGGGCTTATTCTCATATTTTAAAGTACAAGTCCACCATGATGAAATAGGCAGCAGGAGGTTGAAACAACTGGTCAGATTACACCCACAATTAGGGACGAATGGATGGATGCAAACACTTTGTCATCTAGTTTCCTTTCTTTATATCATACAGTCTAGTCTAGGACCACCTACTCTGGAATGGTCTCACCCTTGATTTATATAGGTCTTTTCATATCAATAAATTTGATCAAGACAATGCCCTATAGACATATACAGAAAATCATCTCTTAGGCAATTCTAGATTCTGCCATATTTACAGCTACCATCATAGGTATTATTTTGAACAATGTGTGCTATATGATTATTTTCTAAGTAAATGTGATCAGCATGCTTCATATTGGGATTTTAGGTTACAGAATACCTTCTTAAGGACATACTGATGAGATGAAGGTACTTCTTTTGATGAAAGACAAATTATACCATCAAATAGACCAAAAGACATCATCTCTTGCTACATCATTTGGTTCCTAAGAGAGGTTCCCCACTGTATCTCATTTATTCCCCGTGTCATGTGTTTTCCTATGGATCAGAGTCTGATTAAAGAATATATTCTGACTTTTGCTTTATATGTTTAAAGATTCATGACATTTTCTCTACTAAGATCCACTTTTTGCTGTCAGTGTATTCCACACCGTACCACACTACAGTGGGTGTCAGAATCCTTGAAATAAATGAAATACCAGAAAGGAGATTAATTTATTAAATAATAATTATATATTCTTGATCATTATATAAATCAAGGGAGAAAATAATGAGCAAACTTTGTGCTAGTATCACAATAAAGGTTTTTGTTTTGTTTACAATAAAAATATCATGTTTTTATTTGACTAAATAGAAAACCTGTAAAATTCAACTATCCTATATTAGATTAATTTTCTTTTCATTCATCAATTAAAAAAACATTTGAAAAGTACTTATTTCTAATCATGAATCACGGAACTCACTTTTAATGAGGTGAATCTGCATTGTAGCTTATGCTAGAGCAATGATTTGCAGTTCTAGATTATTACAAGAAAATCCTGTGGATTTTATTAAAATATAGATTTTGATGTTACAGGTTTTGAATGGGCTTCAAAATTCCCCATCTTAAACAAACTCCAAGATTATTCAGGTCTAGGCTTCTCTTTCAAGGACAATGCCTGAGTGACAAAGAAGAAGATATGTTAAAAATCTATGGCTCTATTTGATATGTTATTATTTCCAAGCAAAACATGTGTGGTTGTTGCTTCAAAAAGACTCCTCATATAAACTCATAAGCTTTGAGCACTCACAGGATAAAATAGAAAATAGAGTACAGAGATCAAGGAGACTTAGAGGGACAGGGAAGAGCACAAACACCTAAACAAATAATAATCATGGTGCATGATTGTCAAAATCCAATGCTGTGCTCAGGAGTATAGGGAAGGCAAGAAAGAAATTCTGCCTATTAAAGTCAAGGAAAATACTATAAATTTTGGATATGATATTTGAATAGTATTTTTTTAAAGTGGGGTATTGGTCAATATTCCAGTTTATGTGGGGAAAAAAAAAGTCTGAATGAAACAACCTAATAGGAAATATATTTGAGTTCATGATCTCAATGATTCTGGTTCATCCTGGCTTAGAAAGTGTACTGAAGTAGACCAAAACGTATGAATGTGGTTAGAAAGCAAAGAAAGAGGAATACAGAAGAAACAAGGTGGCCTGTAGACCCAAAGACTTGCTCCCAGTGACTTGTTTCCTCCAACCAGGCCTCGTCATTTGCTTTTCACTACCTCCTAATAATTCCACTGTATTATTGCTATCTCAAGAAATTAATCCACTGGGTCAAACCTCTCACAATATAACTTCCTCTGGAAACATGATCTCTTGGCTTTAGTGATGCCATTGATGATTCTCAAATCAACCAATTTGATAACTAAAGTTTTCCATCTCAAAAAGGAAATTCCACAGAGAGGTGATTCTCATTCTAAACCAGGTGTGGTGCCATATGTCTGTAATTCCAGGACTTAGAAGGCAGAATCAGGAGGATTAGAAATTCAGAGACATTTCTAAAGCACTGAATAACAGTATAGATGAGCTAAGAATATACTCTCAAAACACTACAAAGAGACGTATGAAGAGGCAATGGGTAATAGAAGAAGTTGAACTTCTTGGGCCTTTTGGGTTTTGTCATAGATGCCAGAAACACGTTGCAATATGATCCACACTCATAACTGAAAATGTAGTTCTGAGGCAAACATTCTACTAATATGCTTTCTCTGGGGATATATATATATATATATATATATATATATATATATATATATATA
>JADRCH010000089.1:8702685-8730876 GCA_019843965.1 Rhynchomys soricoides
ATATATATATATATATATATATATATATATATATATATATATATAAACAATTCATGGGTGATCTTATATTAATGCATTTTTTCCTATTAACTCATGCTCATGTGTTCAGATGTTGCCAGATGTTCTTCTGGATTTATAGTCAAGCCATGGACTCTTTCTTGGAAAAGTATCTCTATTTGTTACAGATCACAGGATGGATGGAACTCTGCCTGCCTATAAAAGTGATGCAGTTTAGCATCTGCTGTGTTGGAATGTTACACTGATAGGCTCTGATACTAATTCAAGGTGACTCCAGGTAGGACTTTGTGTCTCATCATGTTACAAGGGTCATGAGCAAAGATGCTCACTGCCTAGGGCCAGATGGAAAGATGGAGAAAGAAAGGGAAGAGAGGGTGAGGGTGAAGGAGAGAGAACGTTCATGCCTGCTTGATAGATTTCTTTTTATTTAGACTAAATCTTCTCCCTACAGTAGCAGCTCCCAATCATCTCTTGAGATACCATTACCCACACACCTGGCAATGTGCTTTACAAGCCTAGGAGTTTCTCTAGCCAACCAAGTTGTTAATCAAGATTCACAATTGTAACCACTAATCTTAGGGCTTTAGAATTAGAAAGGCCATTAGAAATCATTTGGATTCACTTTGATTTTACAAACAAAAAAACATTAGAAGTGTAAGTAGAGTTCTGAGAGTAGAATTCTTGTGAGAGTAAAGTATCAGTGTGGTGGCAGCATGTATGTATCTGGCTGCATGTACCTATATCTGTCAATCAATCGTAGTAAATTGATATACATTCCTGTAATGCTCCAGAACAGTCAGTAAGTTCAAAATGTCAATAAAGGAGTGCCATGAGCAACAAGTTTTTCTCAACTTTGTCTCCACAATATAAAAATCACCCATGCTTAGGTAAAAAATTAAAATCAATGTGTAGAACCCAGGCCTACTGATTATAACTAATTGGCTTGTGTGTGGTTAAAGGAAACTGCCATCTTTTGTATACCAATTTTGGAATTATGATTAACTTGTGAAATGATTTAAAATGCATAGTTTAGAAGCGTATGCAATAGTAATCATATTTCTCTTTCTTCGGCATTCATGTATAATTTGTATGACTTCTAACTTAAGTAGTGTGTGTCTTCCTTTTTAACAATTAGTGTTTACCATTGACCAAGCTACTCTCTTTGAATGTATGCATCTTTTTCAGATACTTAACATATGTTAAGAACTATTTATTGCTACTTGACTTTTAAAACATTTTCTCTTTGGAAAAAAAAAAGTAGAATTTCTGCCATTGTTTCAGCCATGTATGAAAAATCTAAGTGCCTAACAGAAATAGTCACTGGCTGTTGCAAATCCATTTCCTAGGAAGGTAATAAATGACCCAAGCCAAGAATTTTTATGGAATACAAATACACTTGAATAAATTAACTTTCTGTGAAGAGAATGCTGGATTTATTAGCTAACTATTGCTAAATAATTTGTCACACCCACATTTGTTTAAATATAAAAGAAAAACAACCCATATTAATTTTAAATTAAAAGTATCTGTAGCTTACAGATTAGTGTATTGTGGAAATACAATAAAAGCTCATTCATACACCAAAACCATTAATATGTTTCAATGGTCCATCATCATAGCCATTTGAAAATTTAAATGGTCTAATAGATTTATTAAAATAATCACAGAATGTATTATTTAATAGCATTTTAGTTTATAGATTACAAAGTTTAAAAATAAATGAACCATTGAAGGAATTTGGTAAAGGCTATACAAGATCTCTTTGCATTCTTATTTTCAAATTTTGTGAATCCACTAATTCAAGAGAGATAATGTTTAGCACACATTTAATATTCTTCATTATATCACACATAAGGCCCTCATCTGGTCATAATAATAGACATATTAATGTGGCATATCTCTTTATTTTTCTGAGATCAAATCTAAATTCCATTACCATTCTGTCTCCTTAATGATAATGTACCATTATCTGCTTCATCTCTACAGGGTTGGGTGTTTCTGACATTCTTCACTGCTAAATGGTAAATGAAGTAGCTGCTATCATACAACCCAGGAGGGAATGGCAAGTTTTGATTTGATATACTGAGTAAGTATCATGGTGTTGTCATGGGGGCTAGCAGTTTGGTGTTTGCTCAAGGGGTCACACAATAGGAGATAAGATTTGTATAGGAGTGCAATCTCTAGAGTCAGACTGACTTGGAATCTTGGCCTCAGTTTTCATCTAAAAGAATTACTTTAAAGACCATGGTAATGTTCTCTGTGCCCTGTTTCCATTGAAATGTGCTTGACATCTTCACAACTATATCTTACATTTTGAACTTGTCTGGGAATGGATGGGAAGATACACCAAAAGCTTTTCAGATGGAGATAGGAAATACTTGCTAGGTTATCTGGCTTCTTGCTTAAATATTCTGTTTCTGAAACTCACATGATGTATGAGAATGAATTCACTTAACATATATATTAAATTAGTAAACTAAATAAATAAAACATTAATGTGGCAAAGAGTTAAAATAAGTGACTAAACTACATTTTAATTTGCTTTTCAGCTTGCATAATTAACTGACACGAAGATGGAATATTAAGTTTGAATGCCTTACATTCTGTTTGGTAAACACACACCTTCAACTCTTCACCCTATGTGCTGTAATTTTTAAATGTGTTTTCTTACCTACAATGGCTGGGGATGCATTAATCATGGATGCCATTGGCCATTCGGTTCTACAAAGGTCAGAGTTGACATTTTAATATAGGGCCTAGGCATCTCTATTTATTTGCTTTTACATTATTTCACTGAGTAGCTTTGTTAGGAAAATGGGGATCATATATTTAATAAACCCCCTTAGTAACATATGACATCAGTGTTTCCTATGCAATAATGTAACTGGGATTTCCACTATCACGTAGCCATAAAGAAATGTGAAAGAGTGCGCAAATCTGTCATACAAATCAAACCAAAGTTTATCAGCTGTATATATCCAACCAGGCAAATCTGACAAAGCAGTAAATTTGTAACTAATTTGAGGTTGAATCTTCTTAGGGTTAGAGATTCTGGAAACAAAAATCAGATTTCCAGAAAAGCTTGTGCGTGCTGCCTGTTCAAGCCCATTTCTCTTTGTATGCTTTCAGAGGGGCATTTGTTAAAAATGACAAGCAGCTCAGGTGAGAAGTCTACATAGATAAAGGTACTAATCCCAAGTAGCTGGGTGCATCAGTCTGCAAAAGAAGTTGACCTTCTGTAATAGATGTCTTTTTATGGGTAGAGAAGAAAGGCTTAGTTCAATATCCACTCACAGAACGGTAGTTACTGAACCTCTTGAAGCAGGTGATTGAATCTCAGGATAGATAAAGCCTTTTGAGGATCCTGATTACACTTTTCAGTACATTACCAATATTCAAAACAGGAGGATGTTTATGGAGTCACTTTGAAGCTGCCGATGCAGTCTTAGGAAATTGGATCAATTAACCTTTCTTGTGTTTTTTCATATGATTTTGAAATTATTCAAATTGTTATATATTACATTTATTAATTGTCATTTATAATTCATAATTCCATCATCCTCCAAATTGGAACATAAAACTATTATAATATGGAGATCTAAATTGGGATGTCCAATATGTGTCCTCAGGTGGCAACACATTTGGACAAACACAGACTGTTACTATAGTTAAAAGAATATGCAATTTTTGCTTGGAAGGTTTTATTTTGTAATTTGATTCATGGTTCTTGAGTGTAACTTCATAGATGATAGTGTCTTATCAAAATGTTACCTATAAAATAAACATATGTATGCTCATATTATTTATACACATGTATGGATTTAGTTTTATGGTACTATGTATTTTCTAATGTATTATCCCTTCAGGACAGACATTCAGATTGGCACCATCGAATATGACATGCTTTCACAGTAATGTGGCAAGAGAAATGTAGGTTTTTAAAAGAAATGTTCAAATATTTTAGTTTTAATTCTCTCTCTCTCTCTCTCTCTCTCTCTCTCTCTCTCTCCCTCTGTGTGTGTGTGTGTGCACGCGTGTGCATGTGCATGCGGCATGTGGACACACGAGTGCAAGTGAGCTAAAGAGGCTGTCAAATTCTATAAAATTGGAATTACGGACAACCCTTGAATTACTGTCCACCTAAGTGCTAGAATGTAAACTTGGATCCTCTTTAAGAATGTCAAGTATCTTGATCATTAGTCATCTTTCTAACCCCTATTATAATTATTATTTTTAATTCAAGCTCAGCTTCCAGAACACCAAAAATATCCACTAAAGATATTGATAAAGGAATACTGTTCAACAAAATGTAGACAAGAATATTGCACATGTATTCAGACTAAAATCCAAAGAGGCATACTGTGTAGCATGCCACTGAATTTGACACAAGTCAAAGACTGATTTATAGGAACAAAATATTGGAACAGAAAAGTGCCTGTCATCTTGACAAATTTCTTTTAAAAAGTTATAACACAGATGGATTATCCTGTACAATCTAGTTACATGGTAGCATATTTAATAGCAAAAAAAAAAAAAAAAATCCAAAAAAATCAAAGCCAGTTAGTGATGGTGAATTTGTAAGAAATGCATTGAGAGTCTGCCAGATATAATAGGCCCTGCGGAAAAAATAGAATATTTAAAAAAAATCAGTTTGTCTCACCAATCGATAGCCAGATGGATTGAAGAGATTGGAAAATCTATTGAAAGACTTGGAGAGTAGATGCACTGATTTTGAATTTCACGCTTTGGACATAGATGACAATGCTGGCATTGCGAACAGTGCTCAGCATGTCATTTCCTTAGAGGTTCTGGTGATAGGTATGATGTCACTGGGGAATGCTTTATTTAGTGCCATTAAAAGACATGACTCAGGGGTGGAGAGATGGCTCAGTGGTTAAGAGCACTGACTACTCCTTTAGAGGTCTAAGTTCAATTGCCAGCAACCACATGGTGGCTCACAATCATCTGTAAGGGGATCTGATGCCCTCTTCTGGTGTGTTTGAAGACAGCTACAGTGTGCTTACATACATAATAGAAATCTTTTAAAAAGAGACACAACTGATACAAAATAGAGAAATAATGTTAAAGGGACGTCTTTATCAATTATTCACATACCCAGTGTAATTACTAATAGTACCGTGGCAATGGATGGTAAATGAGTGGAACTGTGAATACTAATGGATAGCAACAAAATTGCCACTCCTACTCACATTTAATCAGTTACGGTCGCAGAGGACATCAAGCAAATTGGTATGAGAAATGATTAAAAATGGAGAACTTCTCACAGAGCCTCATTGGGCCTGTGAATTTCATAAAAGCCAGTTTATGAGTTCTTCAAAAGTGTCCATACTGATGATGGCCATATTACTTCCTTTTTAGAAATAAAGTAACTAAATCAAGGGAAACCACAGGAAGACTCCAAGGTTCACAATCTGTTGTCATGGTGGTTTATGGTTTATGGTATCAAAACCTAAATTGAATCTGGAATTTGAACATGAAATCTGCCTTACATTTTAGTGGGTTTAACGTATTTAAATTAATTATAGAGGTAGCTTCAAGATGAAGATCATCTTATCAATACAATGCTTAAATTGTGACAACTTTCTAAATGAAGCAGCAATTATGAGGAGCTCAGATTATGACAAATGATTTTATGAATTTTGACACATTAGTTAAAGACAGCTCTATGAATGGTGAAAATATGTAGCATTATTTTTTTATTTGGCTCAAGAATTTGAAAAAATATCATTTCCAGTAAAATAATCAACATTTTGGTTTATTTGCAAATCCATTCAGTCAAATGGAATGCATTGAAGTGTAAGCTGGCAGGCGTGCAACTTCAAGGGAAACTTGATTAGGCCTCTCAACTAGGCTTTCAGAGCTTCTCCACTTTTTTAAAAAAATTTACTCCCTACTCACGCTTTATTCATGCCGTTGCTTTTAGGCAGCCCTCACATTTGTGAGCAGCTGTTTTTAAGAAGGAAGCATACTAAAAGTAAAATCAGCATCCAAAGATCTGATGAGCATCCTGAGAATTCACTGACAATACACTGGTTCCAGCAAACCAGATATTGATGCTTTAGCTTCTCGATTACAATGTTTTATCTTTCCTCCCCTTTGACTTTGTAATAAAAAACATCAAAAATCCAATGATGTTTTATTATTGGATACACATATTTTATTTATTAGTAATTTCAAACTTGGTCCATGTTCGATATATTTAAAGACATTTTCTCTGTATGTATGTGATATTTTTTTCAAGATTATCATCCGAGAAAATCTTGTTTATCTGTGAGAATAGATATCAAAATAATTATACATATATTTAAAAATATTCCTTATTTTGAGGATTTCATGTGTGAATTACGATCAAATCTATCATCAATTTCCCCCTATAACTCATTCCTTCCCAACATACACCCTTCCCAAATGTATGTCTTTTACAAAAATAACCAATAAACCCAATCAGTTCAGCCAATATGCACATTGGCATGGGGACAACCACAAGAACATGGGAAACCTACTAGAGGGCATCTGATAGGCTTATGCAGGAAGGAGCATAGGGGTAGGAGGGAAGTCATACTGAGGAGCGTGAAAACAGGTATAGAAGCCTACAAGCTCACAGCCCAACTTAAGACAGCTATTAGTGAGATAATAACGCATATGTGAAATGAAAAGGGGTAAGGAAATGCTGGAGACTAAATGATCCAAGAGAGACAGGGTAGATGGATAAGGTAGAGATAGGCTAGTAAGAGGATTAGACCGACTAAGAATGAAAAAGCCTTATTAAAGGCAGTGGTTAATACACTCATTTCAAAAAGTAACTTAAAGGTAAGACTCCATTGCTGAAGACACACATTTTGAACATAATATGTGGAGGAATTGGGCTGGAACGAACATGAAAGCTTCCTGAGGATTAGCTCTAACAATATTGGAAGGAGCTACCCAAGCTGCCAAGAGAGAAAAGGATCCAATTGTTCTAACCAGCTGTGACACCTACAAACAACAGCAATGACTAGCACAGGAAGATGTACCCAAGGGTTCAATAGTGTCATTTATCATTCTTGGGGATAAGCAGTATCAATCTGATTAGGCATAAGGCTTGCTCAGTAAGGGAATCCATGTCTGGTACTGTAATTATCCTGATTGTTTACTTTGGCTCCTGTGGTCATGGATCCCAGAAGAGAAGTTATTTGTGCCATATTCCTAAACTAGGATACTTTTCAATTGCATCCTAAATGCCAGTTTGTATACACATAGATGATTGTAGCCTTTACTGTCATCAAAAGTCTTCTTTTTGGAGCAGATGAAGACCATCACAGAAATCTGCAACTGTTTAAAATTCAGAGAACAGTTGACTATGAGATGTCCATCCCATAGTTAATCTACAACACAACTCCTGCATCTTAGGCTTAAGGAGCATCTTGGAAGAGAGGATAGAATGATCTTAAGAATCAAAAGACCTGCCAGGAGGTGGTGGCACATGGCTTTAATCCCAGCACTTGGGAGGCAGAGGCAGGTGGACTTCTGAGTTCGAGGCAAGCCTGGTCTACAGAGTGAGTTCCAGGACAGCCAGGGCTACACAGAGAAACCCTGTCTCGAAAAACCAAAACAAAAAAAAAAATCAGAAGACCAGGAAATCTGCTATGAGATATTCTGGACAACAGGAAACTTCCACCCATATTCTTTTTCCACAATAATTTTTCTCCAATTATTTAGTTTTAATTCATAAAGTATTTTTATTTACTTTATATCCTGATCATGGTTCCTTCCTTCCTCTCTTCCCAGTCTCACCATTACAAATCCCTTCCCACTCCCCTTCTCTACAGAGAATAGGGATATCCCCTTGTGTACCAATCCTCCCTGGGACATCTAGTCTCCAACTAGGACTAGGCACATCCTCTCCCACTGAGGTGCAACCACGCAGTCCAGGTAGGGAAAAATGAATCCAATGGCAGAGAACAGAGACTGAGACAGCCCCAGCTCTGCTTGTTAGGGGTTCCACATTAAGACCAAGATGCATAGATCTAGCCCCTGCATGCTCCCTGGTTGTTGGTACAGTCTCTGTTAAGCTCCCAGGGGGCAAGGTTAACTGATTCTGTAGGTCTTTTTGTGGACTTCTTAACCCCTCTGGCTTGTTCACTTTTGTCCCCACTCTTCCAAAGACTCCTCTAGTTCGGTCTGATGTTTGGCTGTGATTCTCCATATCTGCCTCTATCCCCTGGTGGATGAAACCTCTCAGGAGACAGTTATGCTAGATTCCTGTCTGCAAGCATAGCTGAGTATCATTAATAGAGTCAGGGGTTGACTCTTTCCTAAGGGATGGGTCTCAAGTTGGGGTACTCATGGGTTGGCCATTCCCTCAGTCTCTGTTTCATTTTTATCCTTGCATATCTTGTAGGTAAAACAAACTTTGGGTTGAAAGGTTTGTGAGCAGATTGATGTCCCCCTCCCTCCTCTGTAAGTCCTGCCTGGCTATAGGAGGTGCCCATTTAAGTCTCTGTATCTCCCTCTGGTAGGAATCTCAGCTGGGCTCACTTCTATGGATTCCTGGTTTCCTCCCCCATCCCAGGCCTCCAGTCAGTTGCAGGAATGTCTCCCACTGATTTCCATTCTCACTTTCATCCCCTCCCCTTACCTGATCCCCATCCTTGTTTCCTTCCTTACCCTTTCTCTTATGAATTTTTAACAACCTGCTCACCTAAGCAATACCTACACAATACCAATACCAATTGATATTCCAATGTAGACATGGGCAATCTCATAGGGCTTCACCCCTAGTTGAACATTTATAGACAATTGATGGATGTTGAGAGAGAATGAATCCATCTTTTCCAAGGAATGAGCACCTTAATAGACTATCCAATTCCAAGTGGTCAGCCCTAAACATTTACACATCTGAGCAACGCTGAATGGGCTCCATAGGTTATATGTATACACGCGTGCACACACACACACACACACACACACACATGCACACACACATTTAACATTTATAGTTAAAGAAAATTTATGAGCTTGAGTATGAGTGGGAGTACATGGAAGGAGTGTGGAAGGAAGAGGGTGAGGCCAACTGGTGTAAATACACTGATCCTGTATGAAACTCTGAAATAATAAAATAAATATAAAAAAAATAACAAAGAAAAATGTTAAAATAGAATGACACATAATGGGTAGGTACTGTCACTCCTAGAAGGCATTGGTTACGAAGTGTAAATAGCATTACAGACCTTTATAGGGAGCTCAACTTTTGTCAGTGTTGTGTATTTAATGTGTGGTCCAAGACTGGCATAGCTTTGAACTAAATGATGGTTTAATTCTACTTTGAAATTCAGAAAATCAGTGAATTCTAGACATAGATAGCATATAATGGTAATGGTTGTCTCATTTCTAATCATTTTTTTTTCTTTTTCTGCCACAAAGTAAAAAACCTTACATCTCATGTAAATAGTACACATTTTAACTCATTTGACTAGTGAATAGCTTTTACTGAAATTTTCCTCTGTTCAACTCTGCTTCCTGCTATTTTCTATCTAAGGAGCACTACTTCCTATGTATAAAAACTATGCTCTCTTTGGCCTGTTGGAGTTTGTCCTGTGCTTTGATTCTGAAAATGATGTTGACACTGTTTCAGAAGCAGGATCTGAGCTCTTAACCTCTGCTGAAAACACCATGTAAGTATTTATAGTGCAGAGATGTCTATGCTTCATCTTTCAGTCCAATATGTATAGATTCTGTGAGATATGAGATTAAAAAATAAACATGTAACCCATGATTCAAGAAAATATCTAATGTGCACCACAGACAGGGCATGCATTTTTACTTTTTATTAGAAATGAACAAACAGAAAGGAAAGCAAGGAGCAGAAGATGTATTGTGTTAGTGGGTGCATCGGGTTATAAAGCAGCACTGTGCTTTGTCAGCTAAAGATGTGAGGAGAGATCTGGAAAACAAGAAGGCTGCTGATGCAGGAAACAAATGTGGGGAGGAGAGAGCCAGGCCAGTATCTGATGATGTAGAATCTCTGAAATGATACTTTCTATCTGTGATATGAGATCACTTCTAGAAGCAAAGACATCCTATTAGGTACAACATGAGAGTGAACTAACTCAAAGGTGTAAGGCATACTTGATAAAATTGCTGCATGTGTGAGTTCAGTTCTTATATGTGTGAGCTGAGCTTCCGTGAAGTCTTCAGGAGATCCACATCATATAGCAAGTCAAGATGCATCTTGGAGAACTTCACTATAATTATTTTAGGCAGGATCTTTCATCATTCTGTGTTAATGATGAGGACACTAAGTCTTACTCAGTATTGGTAACTTATACAAAGTCACACAATGACAGAGATGTCCTCTGGGTTGGAGTCTATTTTCCCTATACTACAATGCTCCCAATTAGAGTTTTAAATATCTGAGAACATTAATTTTCATATTTATTTCATACGAAATATTTCATTATTTTCTAAAAAAATAATTTTTTTAAAAAAAGTTGGAATAAGTACAGTTTAAATGATAGATGAATTTTAAGAAAAGTAGTAAGTAAAATGTTTCATATTCTGCAATTAATTTGTGCCCTCTCTTTGCCAAGTGCCCATATGCCTAACCGAGCACTAAAGAAGTGAGCCTTGCAATTTAGAGATGTTTATTGACAACCAATTGTATGAAGCCTGTGGGGAAAGTCAGCAGTTTTTTAAATGAAATGGAAAAAGATTTAGAAAGAAAACTCTATTACAAAATTGTCAACTTTTTGCTTACGGTAAAAATCTTACAGAATTCTGGAAAACATGTTACAAATGAGTGCAGACCATCTCTAGATCTTTGCTCTTGTGTTTATGCCCTAGGCTTTTTTATTTGATCATTATTTTATTAATGTAGTTGAACCAGCGTACAAGCTAGTGAAAGCTGCAGTACCTGTGGTATAAAGTATATGGACTGAGGAATGACTTGTTTCCACTCCTGTCCAAGTATCATGCATCATGGAAGTCAGGTGAGTATGGGGACAATAATATAAGGTTGAGGGCTGGGAAATTTTTCAAGAAAGCAAGCATGGCCAAATTAATCCATTCAGGAAGAAGAGATTTACAAAATGGGACAATTCTTTTCCAATGTAAATAAGACTATATCACCATGTCCACACTTATTGCTTTAAAATTATGCAATAGATAGTATTAGTTTGTTGTTTAGAGAATATATTATAGCTGGTACGTTCAAGATATGGGGAAAAATTGTCTTATTAACATCAAAACTAAACATTGAAACTTCCACTTTTCCTTTGCTATAGTTCTGATTGTTGCATATATATGTGTGAATAAATTAATAATATATAAATATAACCTGTTAAATACATTTGGTGTTGTTTTATGACTGACTACTTGGTATTATATAACAGATATGGTACCAGGTAGTATTCCTTTATTAAAGGGATCTATATAGAGGCAGACTTATTTATATGGACTGGAAGGCTGACATATAAATAAAAGTACATCTTATAATTATTGGATGAATGAAAGAGCAAACAGGTATAAATAAAGGGGGAATTTTGAGTTCACAGTGCCAGTGTGGGAACTCATTCACATAATCTACTATGACCCTAAAGCAGAGTTAGGATTTTTTATTTAAAAATATTTGTTTTATTCTTCTCTCATAATATTACATTCAAACCACAGTCTCTCCTCTCTCCCAGTCCCTCTCCCTTCTCCTTTTCTCTCCCACAGATCCACTCCCCTTCCTTTTTCCTTCAGAAAAGGGCAAGACTCCCAGGAAATACCAACCAAGCATGGCATGTCAAGCTACAATAAAACTAGGCAACTACCCTCATGTTAGTGATGGATGAGCCAACCCAGTGGGAGGAAAAGAGTCCTAAAAGCAGGCAAAGGAGTCAGAGACAGCCTTTGCTCCCACTGTTAGTTTTCCTAGAAGAATACCAATGCAGACAACCATTACATATGCAGCGATCCTAAATCTGACCCATACAGGCTCCCTGAATGTCAGTTCAATCTCTGTGAATCCCTATGAGACCTGGTTGGTTGATTCTGTGGGTCATATTTTGTGGTGTCCTTGACCCCTCTGGTGCCTACAATCCTTCCTTCTCTCTTCCACAGGATTTTCCAAGCTCTGCCTAATATTTCACTGTGGGTTTCTGTATTCTTCAGTTGTTGGATGAAGGCTCTCTGATGACAATTATTGTAGGCTCTGGTCTATAAGTATAGCAGAGTATCATTAGGATCATTTCATTGACTTTTATTTTTATTTATTTAACTTTTTGGCAGTCATGTTTATTTTTATCATAGATCTCTGGAAATTCTAGACTCTGGTTCCTGGATGTTATGAACATAGTTGAACAAGTGTCCTTATCATGGGATAGAAGATATTTTGGATAAAAGATCACGAGTGGAATCGCTGGGTTTTGAGGTAGATCTTTTCCCATATTCTTTGAGAAACAACCACTTTGATTTCCAAAGTGGCTGTATAAGTTTGCACTATTACCAGCAATGGAGGAGTGTTCCCCTTCCTCCACATCTTCACCAGCATGAAGTCACTTGTGTTTTTGATCTTAGCTATTCTGTCAGATGTAAGATGACATCTCAGAGTAATTTTGATTCACATTTTCCTGATAACTAAAGATGAACATTTCTTTAAGTGCTTCTTACCAATTAGAGATTTCTCTGTTCAGAATTCTATGTTTAGAGGTATATTCCATAATAAGATCTATATAACTTATCTATGTAGCATTCTTCTATGTGCTGACATCCAGTTAGACAAACATCATTTGTTGAATATGTTTTCTTTTTTTCCACTGTATAATTTTGCCCTTTTTGTAAAAAATCAGATGTCCATTGGGATGTGGATTTATATCTATAATCTATGATTTAATTCCATGGAACAACCCATCTGTTTTTATGCCAATACAATGTGGTTTTTACTACTATAGCTCTGTAGTAGTGCTTGAAATCAGAGATGATGATATACCTTGTGGTGGACTGAATATGCTTTGCCCAGGGAGTGGCACTACTAGGAAGTGTGACATTGTTGCAGTAGGTATGGCTTTGTTGGAGAAAGTGTGTCAAGGTAGGGGTGGACTTTGAGGTCCTCCTTGCTGCTGTAAGACAATCTTCTTCCCTAGTTGCATTAAGATCAAGATGTAGAACTCTTAATTCCTTCCACAGCATCCTGTCAGCCTGAACATGCTGCCATGCTTCCTGACATGATGATAATAGACAGAAACTCTGAAACTGTAAGCCATCCCCAATTAAATGTTTTCCTTTATAAGAACTGGCATCATCTTGGTGTTTCTCAAGGCAATGAAAATCTTAAGTAAGACACCCCTAGAAATTTTTTTATTGTGCAGGATTTTTAGCTATTCTGTTTCGGTTTTGTTGCTGTTGTTTTGTTTTGTTTTGTTTTATATCAAGTTAAGAATTGTTCTTTACAAGGTCTGTAAGGAATTGCTTTAGAATTGCAGTGGGGATTGTGTTGAATTTGTGGATCACTTTTGCTAAAATGGCCATTTTAACCATGCTAAAATGTGATCGAATTTCTTTCCTCAAAGTCTTGAAATTCTTGTCATACAGTAATAGATCTTTCATTCACTTGAGAGTTACTCAAAGATATTTTATATTATTTATGGCTATTGTGAAGAGTGTGAAGAATGTGAAGAGTGTTTTTTTTTTCCTGATTCCTTTCTCAGCCTTTTGTCATTTGCTTATAGGAGGGTTACTGGATTTTGTTGTTATTGTTGTGGTTTTTTGTTTGTTTTGTTTTTTGAGTTAATTGTGCATCTAGCTATAACACTGATGGTGTTTAACAGCTGTAGGAGTTCCTTGGCTTCTTTTGGTTATATGACTTTTAATAACTATTTCTATTTTGTTGGGAGTTATAGGTCTTTTTTAAAAAAAGACCTATATATGATCTTAATTTAACTTTGGTAAGTGGTATCTTTCAAGAAAATTGTCCGTTTCTTTTAGATTTTTTTCCAGTTTTGTGGAGTACAGGTTTCTTGAAGTATGACCTAATAATTGTTTGGATTTCCTCTGTGTCCTGTTGTCCTTCTATTCAGTTTTGATTTGTTAGTTTGAATATTCACTCTATGTCTTTTAGTTAGTTTGATTAAAGTACTTGTTTATCTTGTTAATTTTCTCAAAGAACCAACTTTTTATTTCCTTGATTCTTTATATTGTTCTCTTTGTTACTAATTTATTGATTTTAGTCCTCGGTTTGATTCTTTCCTTTCATCTACTCCTCTTGGGTATGTTTGCTCCTTTTTGTTCTAGAGGTTTCAGGAGTGCTGTTAAGTTGCTAGTATGAGATTTCTCTAATTGCTTTATAAAGACACTTAATGATATGAACTTTCCTTCTAGCGGCACTTTCATTGTGTCTCACAGGCTTGGTTATTTTACGAATTCATTTTCATTGAATTTTAGGAAGTCTTTAATTTCTTTTTATCTTTCTCCCTTGATCTAGTAGTCATTCATGGGAGAGTTGTACAGTTTCTATGAGTTGGTAGGCTTCTGGAAAAATCCCTTACATAAAGCATCCAGGAAATGTTTGAGAGTATGAAAACACCAAACATAAGAACAACAGGAATAGAAGGAGAGGAATCACAACCTGAGACAGGTTTTTTTTTTGCCCTGACTGTCCTGAAACTCTCTCTGTTGATCATGCTGGCCTCAAACTCAGAGATGCCCTACCTTTGCCTCCAGAGTGCTGAGATTAAAGGTGTGTACCATCACCATGCAGATCAAAAAATATTTTATCAAAATTATAGGAGAAAATAATTTCTAACCTCAAAAAGGGCATGCCTATAAAGGTATAAGAAACTTACAGAATATCAAATATATTGGACCAGAAAACAAAGTCCCTTTGCCACATAATAATCAAAATACTTAACACAGAGAACAAAGAAAAAAATATTAAAAGCTTTGAGGGAAAAGTATAAGTAACACATTAAGGCAGATTTATTCAAATTATACCCAACTTCTCAGTGGAGCCTCTAAAAGTCAGAAGGGCCTAGACAGATGTCCTGAAGACTCTTAAGAGACCATGGATGCCAGCCTACATTACTACACCCAGAAAAAATTTCAATCACCAGAGATGGAGGAAACAAAATATTTCATGATAAAGTCAAATTTATATAAAACAAGATTAAGGACAAATAAATTTAGGCTACAGGTTAGCACAGTCATAATGGGTATGCCTTGGAGGGGCTTGACTCCAAGGACCGTGTGTTCTGAGTACTTCATGCTGTTATGGAGTTCTGTTCTGCTTGTTGCCCTAACATCACTCATAATCTCAAAATTGTATGGAAACTCTAAGGTGGCTTCCAGCCCCTCACTGGGAAGTATTACTGACACTCACAATAATAGAGGTTGATCTCTTTCAGACATTGCTGATGGACCAGATCAATGATTCAATTACCACCCTATGAAAGAATGTAGAGATATAGATTGTCATCAATGACCACTACCCTTTGAAAGCATTTGGAAAATAAAATTATTAATGAAGCTAGCTTCAGATGTTTTTGCTGCTGATTCTGATGTAGAAAATCTTGGGGAACAGTATGATCTTCAGAAAGACACACTCGTATTAGTTAAGCTAGAGATCATTTTAAGATCAGGGAACAAGAACTGTAGCAGCATTGGCTGACATGACTGAGTCTGCACTGGTGGTTATTGATTTCTTATACCTATTTTTGCCCTTAGCTTCCTGATATGGTTTTATAAGAATTTCTGCTGACTAGATGCACATTCTGAGAATTTAAAATAGATATGATTTTTATATAATGTTTAGATATATGATTCTTTTAAGATTCTTATTAGATTACTTTAATAGGTAAATACTAAAATAATTAGTCTTTTCCTTTTATCTGCAAATTGTTTACTGCCAGTAAGAGAAAGTGGCTTGCTTGCTCACACTATGTTAATTTATAAGAAGTTGCTTAGTTATGAATGCATTTGAGTTCTTGGGAATAATTTGTTTTATTTGCCTGTACTATATAATGTTATTTTTTGTAAAGGTATTGGGGAACATACTGTTTTTTCTTAGTCATTCACTAAAAGAAAACTAGAACATCATCCCATAATTTTATATAGCCTGAAAGATTTTTCTATAATATATAAGCAATGGGTAAAAAGTTAAAGTTGTTGGAACATTGTTTCTTCCACTCATCAACTATGTGTATGTATGTATGTATGTATGTATGTATGTATGTATGTATGTATGTATATGTGTAAGGTTTATGTAGGAATGTGTTGAAACTTATTCCAGCCATCAAATACATATGTATGTGTATATATAAAGCTTGTGTGGGTGTGTATTTAAGCTTGCTTCCTCCACCAACTTTGTAAATATGTGTGTGTATGTGTGTGTGTACATATATACACATATACATATGTAAGGGCAGCTCTGATGCTAAAGTCCTGTTCCCCATTTGGTTCTTGATCTGTCACTAAAGAGAGCCATGAGCCAATTGCTGGGCAGAAGGTACAAGTAGGGCTTCTGGGTCCCTGGAGGAAAAGAGATGCAAGGAAGGAGAGACAGAGTTAGCCAAGCTTCTGATAGAGAAAAGTTGATCAACCATGTGAGATCTCGAAATGGAGTGGCCACACAGGCTGCTTCTACATGCATGTTGTCAAGGAAGTTTATCTCAGGGTTGTTTTGATTTGCATTTCCCTGATGACCAAGAATGTTGAACATTTCTTTAGGTGCTTCTCAGCCATTCGAGTTTCTTCAGCTGAGAATTCTCTGTTTAGCTCTGTTCCCCATTTTTTGATAGGGTTGTTTGGATCTCTGGAGTCTAGTTTCTTGAGTTCTTTGTACACCTTGGATATTAGCCCTCTATCAGATGTAGGATTAGTAAAGATCTTTTCCCAATATGAAGGTTGCTGTTTTGTCCTATTTATAGTGTTCTTTGCCTTACAGAAGCTTTGTGATTTTATGAGGTCCCATTTGTCGATTCTTGATCTTAGAGTGTAAGCCATTGGTGTTCTGTTCAGGAACTTTTCCCCTGTGCCCATATGTTTGAGACTTTTCCCCCACTTTCTCTTCTATTCGATTTAGTGTATCTGGTTTTATGTAGAGGTCCTTGATCCACTTGGACCTGAGCTCTCTACAGGGAGATAGGAATGGATCAATTAGCAGTCTTCTACATATAGACTGCCAGTTGAACCAGCACCATTTGTTGAAGATGCTGTCTTTTATCCACTGGATGGTTTTAGCTCCTTTGTCAACGTTCAAGTGACCATAAGTGTGTGGATTTATTTCTGGGTCTTCGATTCTATTCCATTGATCTACCTGTCTGTCACTGTACCAATACCATGCAGTTTTTATCACTACTGCTCTGTAGTACAGCTTGAAGTCAGGGAGGCTGATTCACCCAGAAGTCCTTTTATAGTTGAGAAGAGTTTTTGCTATCCTGGGATTTTTGTTATTCCACATGAATTTGAGAACTACTCTTTCTAAGTCTATGAAGAATTGGGTTGGGATTTTGATGGGGATTGCATTGAATCTATATATTGCTTCGGCAGGATGGCCATTTTTAACTATATTAATCCTGCCAATCCATGAGCATGGGGGATCTTTCTGTCTTCTGAGGTCTTCTTCAATTTTTTTCTATAGAGACTTGAAGTTCTTGTCATACAGATCTTTCACATGTTTGATTAGAGTCATGCCAAGATATTTTATATTGTTTGTGACAATTGTGAAGGGTGTCATTTCCCTCATTTCTTTCTCAGCCTTCGAGTATAGGAAGGCTACTGATTTGCTTGAGTTAATTTTGTATATGGCCACTTTGCTGAAGGTGTTTGTGAGCTGTAGCAATTCTCTGGTGGAGTTTTTCAGGTCACTTAAGTATACCATCATATCCTCTGCCAATAGTAATATTTTGATTTCTTCCTTTCCAATTTGCATACCTTTGACCTCTTTTTGTTGTCTAATTGCTCTAGCTAGAACTTCAAGTACTATATAGAATAGATAGGGAGAGAGAGGGCAGCCTTGCCTAGTCCCTGATTTTAGTGGGATAGTTTCAAGTTTCTCTCCATTTAGTTTGATGTTGGCCACTGGTTTACTGTATATTGCTTATACTATGTTTAGGTATGCTTCTTGAATTTCTGATCTTTCCAAGACTTTTATCATGAAGGGATGTTGAACTTTGTCAAATGCTTTTTCAGCATCTAAAGAAATGACCATGTGGTTTATTTGTTTGAGTTTGTTTATGTAGTGGATTACATTGATGGATTTCTGGGTATTGAACCATCCCTGCATCCCTGGCATGAAGCTTACTTGATCATGGTGAATGATCATTTTGATGTGTTCTTGGATTCAGTTTGCAAAACTTTTATTGAATATTTTTGCATCTATATTCATAAAGGAAATTGGTCTGAAATTTTCTTTTATTGTTGGGTGTTTGTGGGGTTTTGATATCAGTGTAACTGTGGTCTCATAGAATGAATTTTGTAGTGTTTCTTCTGTTTCTATTTTGTGGAATAGATTGAAGAGTATTGGTATTAAGTCTTCATTGAAGGTCTGATAGAATTCTACACTGAACCCATCTGGTCCTGGGCTTTTTTTGGTTGGGAGACTTTTAATGACTGCTTCAATTTCTTTAGGGGTTATGGGACTGTTTAGATAGTGTATCTAATCCTGATTTAACTTTGGTAATTGGTTTCTGTCTAGAAACTTGTTCATTTCTTCCATATTGTTCAATTTTGTTGCGTATAGGCTTTTGTAGTAGGATCTTTTTTTTTTTTTTTTTAATTTCCTCAGAATCTATTGTTATATCTCCCTTTTCATTTCTGATTTTGTTAATTTGGATACTGTCCCTGTGCTCTCTGGTTAGTCTGGCTAAGGGTTTATCTATCTTGTTGATTTTCTCAAAGAACCAGCTCCTGGTTTTGTTGATTCTTTGTATAGTTCTTTTAGTTTCTACTTGGTTGATTTCAGCCCTTAAATTTGATTATTTCCTGCCTTCTATTTCTCTTTAATGTATTAGCTTCTTTTTGTTCTAGAACTTTCAGGTGTGCTGTTAAGCTGCTAGTATATGCTCCCTCCAGTTTGTTTTTGAAGGTGTTCAGTGCTATGAGTTTTCCTCTTAACACTGCTTTCATTGTGTCCTATAGGTTTGGGTATGTTGTACTTTCATTTTCATTAAATTCTTGGAAGTCTTTAATTTATTTCTTTATTTCTTCCTAAACCAAGTTAGGAAGAAATTGAGTAGTAGAGCATTGCTCAGCTTCCATGTGTATGTGGGCTTTCTGTTGTTGTTGTTGCCATTGAAGACCAGCCTTATTCCATAGTGATCTGATAGGAGGCATGGGATTATTTCAATCTTCTTATATCAGTTGAGGTTTGTTTTGTGACCAATTATATGGTCAATTTTGGAGAAGGTACCATGAGGTGCTGAGAAGGTATATTCTATTGATGTAGGATGAAATGTTCTATAGATATCTGTTAAATCCATTTGTTTCATAACATCTGTTAGTTTCACTGTGTCTCTGTTTAGTTTATGTTTCCAAGATCTGTCCATTGTTGATTGTGGGGTGTTGAGGTCTCCTCCCACTATTACTGTGGGAGGTGTTATGTGTGCTTTGAGCTTTAGTAGAGTTTCTTTTATGAATGTGGGAGCTCTTGCATTGGGGACATAGATGTTCATAATTGAGAGTTCTTCTTGGTAGATTTTTCCTTTGGTGTGTATAATTTTCTTTCCTTATCTTTTTTGATGACTTTTGGTTGAAAGTCGATTTTATCCAATATTAGAATGGCTACTTCAGCCTGTTTCTTGAGGACATTTGCCTGGCAAACTGTTTTGCAGCCCTTTACTCTGAAGTAGTGTTTGTCTTTAACACAGAGGTGCATTTTCTGGATACAGCAAAATGCTGGGTCCTCTTTATAGATCCAGTCTGTCAGTCTATGTCTTTTTATTGGGGAATTGAGACCATTTATGTTAAAAGATATTAAGGAATAGTGATTGTTGCTTCCTGTTTTTTTTTTTATGTTATTTTTATGTTTGTGTGGCTATCTTCTTTTGAGTTTGTTGAAAGATTACTTTCTTGCCTTTTCTAGGGAGTAGTATCCTTCCTTGATTTGTTGTTTTCCATCTATTATTCTTTGTAGGGCTGGGTTTGTGGAAACATACTGTACAAATTTGGATTTGTCATAGAATATTTTGGTTTCATCATCTATGATTATTTAGAGTTTTGCTGGGTATTGCAGCCTGGGTTGGCATTTGTGTTCTCTTAGAGTCTGTGTGAGATCTGCACAGGATCTATTAGCTTTCATAGTCTCTGGTGAGAAATCTGGTGTAATTCTGATAGCTCTGCCTTTATATGTTACTTGCTCTTTTTCCCTTACTGTTTTTAATATTCTTTTTTTATTTTGTGTATTTGGTGTTTTGACTATAATAGACAGGAGGAATTTCTTTTCTGGTCCAGTCTATTTGACGTTCTGTAGGCTTCTTGTATATTTATGTTCATCTCTTTCTTTAGGCTAGGGAAGTTTTCTTCTATAATTTTGTTGACGATATTTACTTTAAGTTCTTTAAGTTGGGAATCTTCACTCTCTTCTATACTTATTATCCTCAGGTTCGGTCTTCTCATTATATCCTGGATATTTTGGATGTTTTGGGTTAGGAGCTTTTTGTATTTTGTGTTTTCTTTGACTGTTGTGTCCATGCTTTCTATGGTATCTTCCACACCTGAGATTCTCTCTTCCATCTTTTGTATTCTGTTGGTGATACTTGAATCTATGACTCCTGATTTCTTTCCTAGGCTCTCTAACTCCAGGGTTGTCCCCCTTTGTGATTTCTTCATTGTTTCTATTTCTGTTTTTAATTCCTGAATGGTTTTGTTCATTTGTTTGATTGTGTTTTCCCGTAATTCTTTAAGGGATTTTTGTTTGTCCTCTTTAAGTGCTTCTAGTTGTTTACCTGTGTTCTCTTGTATTTCTTTAAAGGAGTTATTTATTTTCTTCTTAAAATCTTCTATCATCATCATGAGATGTAATTTTAAGTCTGAGTGTTTCTTTTCTGGTGTGTTGGGGTATCCAGGAGTTGCTTTGGTGGGAGAGCTGGGTTCTGATGATGCCAAGTAGTCTTGGTTTCTGTTCCTTGTGTTCTTGCCCTTGCCTCTCACCATTTGGTTATCTCTGGTGTTAGCTGGTCTTACTCTCTCTGGCTGTGGCTTGTCTTTCCTGTAAGCCCAGGTGTCAATACTCCTTGGAGACCAGTTCTCTCTGAGAGGAATTTGGGTTTGAAGAGCTGTGGTGCAGGATCAGCTCTGGGAGGCAGACAGAAACAAGCAGGATCTAGTCCCCAGCTGTCCTTTGTTTCCTGTGTCCTTATGGCTCTGCTAGGGTCCCTCTTGGTCCAGTGAATTTGAAAAGAAGTGGTGGTCTTGCCTGTGCTTAAAGGTGTGTTGGCATTCCTGGTATACCACCTCTCTTCTGGCACTATTTGAGTATGGAGCCCTGTGTCACAGGATTTGCTCTCCAACCACCGAAAGAAACCTGATCTCCTTCCTCGGTCCCTGTGACCTGGGTATTCCAGGTTGGTCCCTCTGAGCAGTCAGTCTTGTCTCCACTCCTGGTAGGGCAGCTTTCTCCTAGTGCTATTTGGCTATGGAGCCCTGGTGGCCCAGGCAGAGGTCTCCCCCCACAGATGGAAACCAGAAGGCTTTTACCCCCCAGTTGTTCCTCAGTCCCTGTCTATTATGATTGTTATAAAAATCTTCAAGTATCACAAAACCTCTTCAATACTCTATGTGCATGAAATTTATGCTGTTTATATAACATATTCATGAACCTTTTAAAGTGACTTACTGGTCACTTTGAATTCACTTGGCAACAACCTATTTTGGTTATTTCTAGTTAAATGTGGATAATCTAGTATGGTTATTATCTACTACTACTACTGCATGAATGTAGTAAAACAACTTTTGCAGTATGATTTCCCAAAGTAATTTCATGCACATCTATGTTATTTGGGCAGACACAATGCATCAGATGATCAAGGTAGAGCTCTTGGGAATTCAGACAACAGTTGATAATAAGAACTAGTGTGAAGAGTGCAAAAGGTGCTTGTGTGCACAGATAAGTATCAGGACTGTTAAACAAATAGGTTGCCTCTTCAAGGGAAGAGATGTATAACCTGTTTTCCACCCAAAGGCCTAAGAATATAGGTACAGCTTGGTGATCTGTACTATCTGTAGGGCCAGACCACATCTGACTCCCTAAGACTCTTATGGTTATCTCAGTCATTCTCCCTCTATCTTAATCTTGAGTACTGTTTTTCAGTCAATAAAACCCATACTTCTTGGGAGATGCAGCATGTGCAGCATGTACTTTATAGATGGGGAACCTTTTCACTATCTGTGTGATCAAGACACCCAGGCTTTCTCCTAGGCCCTTAAGATATAGAATCCATCTTTATGGAAGAGGTCACATATACTTTTGATGAGTCGTGCCTTAAGCTTTATTGTACACCTGGGATTGAGTAGTTGCTATTAGGAAACATTTTTCCAAAATTGAACTATACTTACGTATGCCTAAAATAACCTGCCTAGTGTCAGACCGTAGAATCTAGAACCAACACTGAGTCATGTTGAACTGATTTTCTTCTTGCTTCATACAGATTGGCACTCTGCTGGCCCTGGGTTTGAAGAGTGCCCCCTCCCAGTACATTTGCTTTGCTGACTTTTTTAAGAAGTACAATGCAGCTCTAGGTTCTTAGGAACCTACTTGCTTTCAGAAGTTGATACACTAGAACAGACACCCAGGATGCCACAGTGAAGTGACTAATAAAAAAGCCACTGCTGGGCTGCAGGAATAAATGCAGACTGGGAGTTAAGTGTATCTTATACTTTATAAACTACATAATGATAATTGCTGTGCTCAATTTATTTCTGAGATAAAAGAGCCTTATAATTGGACAAAAAGGGGGGAAATGTTGTGGCTTGCTATGGTGTTGTTTGTATTTTGATGTTAATCCTGCCCCGATGAGGAGCTGATCATGTATTCAGGTGATTCCATATGAACCTGCTCACCAGTTGAACTGAAAATAAAGGCTAGAGCCTGTGACTGGGCAGTAGAAGGGAAAGGTGTAACTGGAAGTTTTAGAGAATGAGAGAGAGTAAGGAAAGAAAAGACAAGAGGAAGGATGGGGGGAGAAGAAGGAGGAAGAAGAGGTGGAAGAAGGAGCAGACCCATATGGCCAGGAGGAGCTGCAAGTAGCTAGGAATTTCATAGCTGGGTGATAGAGTAGTGCATTGGTATATTTTGCCCAATCTAGGCATGCAGCTTGTAAATATAATAACTGAGTTGTGTGTTCTTTGTAAGGGCATATTGGGTTGGAGATTTATGGATATAAATCTCGCTGGTATAAATATAAGCTTCTAGTGTTTTCCTTTCATGGGGCCAGAGGGAGCTGAGTAAGACCAGGATGGTTGTTGGCATTCTGTAGATCAGCCATGGGAGGGCCAGATGGCTGCTTGGGGCTAGCCATGGGGGATGAGCGAGACCACTGTTGCTGGCACCTAGCTGGAACAATCGTGGATTCTTCTTTTAAAATTACACACCATAGGACTTGCTTCCCCAGTTGCACAACTACTAATGGCAAAAGTCTGGATTTATAAATAGTTCGAGTTAATCATATTGCAGAGGCCATTTTTCTATCCGCTGAACTCTTTTAGATGTTCTGAGATTCTTAGGCATTATCATCATTGATTCAGGCCTGAGTGTTCACTCTCTGGGACTCTTAGTTCTTCAGAACTGAACTAACATAAATGCCCTTGTGGTACCCTAAGTATGAAACTCCATTTATTAAAACTCTAGACAGGCTAGCTGCCATCCAACCTGCCTTTCACCCATGATAATCACAGTGCAAATCCACACAAGGCTGGTAAATATTCTCAAACCATAATATCCTGTGAGAAACCTGTATGTAAATCAGTAAGGAAATGAAGTATTAATTGCAATGAGGATTTTAGCCTTTAATAATGGAAAATTTAAGGACAAATGCTTTTTTTTTTTTAAAAAAAATAAGGCCTCCACTGTTTATTATTTGTGCCTGTGTATAGGTACATATAGATAACCCAGGAAATATAATCACTGACCTTAAAATTAAGCTATGTCAAGATTTATGAATCAAAAAATATTGTGAGCATGCATTATTAAAATTTATATTATGTTAAAATTGTAGGTTAAAATGTACCCATTCTTTTTTTGAAGTCTGAGATATACACTCTTTGAGATATGAACATCTGACTTTTTAAAACTGTGACAATTCTATTTTTAAAGTGTTTTTATGAACTCGGTTTTATTATTTAGAAATCAAGACAATTACATATGCTCTTCATTTTATAGCCAAGGACACTGAGGTTAAGTCAAATTAGATGACCAATTAGTTTTGTGCCTAACTAATAGTCTGAAACATGAAGAGACTTTAGAGGTCTACACAAAAGTTTTCCACATTCACATATCAGAGAACATCAATAATACTTCGAATAGTTAATGGAAGGTGTCATACAATTCCATTTCTCATACCAAGCCTGATCCTGAGAATATATCCAACGAGATGCTGTTATAAATAGTTCATCTTGTTTTATATGTGTCTTGCTTTTTAAAAAATAATCCTTGTCATGTTCAAACTAATAATTATGAGACAGCCCTCAAAAATCCTGTTGCAAACCATATCTGCTACAAGTTAATATCAGAGGCAATGCCTGGATATCCATCTCCCGAGGTTCCATGATAGGGTAGAATGTGCTCTGGGTTTGGAGTCAAGCAGATCCAATTTCAAAATTTACCTCTGCCTACCTTGGCTTTATGACTTTGATCCAATTACTTAACATTTCTGAATTTCAACTTCTCTGTAATAATATGTATAATAATGTAAGTCCTACTTGTCACTTCTTAAAAATACCAACAGCATTTTCAGAGTCCTGACCTTACTCTGCATATGTTCTTGTGAATGATGGCTTCTTTTCTGCTCTGCTCTGGTCCCTTAAGTTCAGTGTTGGTCTGAGGTAGAATTTAGCATCAAACGACTTGATGTGCCACAGCTATTTATGTTGCGTTTTAGATGCTGTCACATTCATAAAGTGATATTCTACATATTCATGAATGCTAATAGGCCTTCAAGGTTGCAGAATTTAACTGCTCAAATTTATATCTGGATACCAACAAGAATTCTTGCAAATATCTGGATTATATTAGCCAGAGGGGGAAATTACCAAACACCGAGAAAGAACTTTCTGCTTGCTTGTCCTTGGCCTAGGTATCAGTGAAGCTGTGTGTTATGCAGAGCTGCATCCATAGATTATAGATGTCAAGGGATTTCACTCTTTTAGTCATCATTATTGCCTTATTGCAGGTGATAACTCTTGTTACTGCCTAGCAGTTAGGACTTAACACCTCTATTCTTTGCATTGTACAAAATAACTTTTTATTTTTTATATTCTCTGAAGAGCTAATTCACTCACACATACACCAAGTTCTCCTCTGCTGTAGCCATGGCCTATCTTCCACAATTCATTAACTCCTGGAGAGTAGAACACTGGGTATGTTGTTTAGCACACTGCCATATTATTTTGCCCGTACTTGAAATGTGAAACTTGAAATACTATTTTTTTCCTGAACTTATTTATATATACACCTATAATACTTGCTTGATAAACATTTAAAAATGTTTTAATTCCAGAAATGATTAGCAAAGTATAAAAGAATTAAAGCACCATATTAGTTTACTGATGTTGTTGTGGCAAATTACCTAGAATATAATGGCTTAAAATAATTCATAATTCATTCTTGAATTTCCAGAAGCCAGAAGCCTGGAATGAGTGTAACCAGATGAAAATTGTCAGAGTTTCAATGTCCCTGGATGATTTGTGGCCTATATCCTGCAGTCCCCATGACTTCTAGTATTCCTGAATTTATGGGCACATCATTCTTATCTCCCCATGTTTCCATCTATGTAAATAGCTATGTTCCCTCTGTCTTCCTTCTACAAGAACATGTTATGTTTAAGGATCTCTCAGGTAATCTGAGGCAGTTTCTTTCCTTAATATCATATGTATAGAATATATGAGGTAGAAGCCCAAGCTTACAATCTGATATTTTTGAGTATTATATAAGCATTGTAAACAGTTTTAAAGAAAGAAGCGTAACAAAGAAAGACCAAGTTGCATTTTTAACTTTATTCCTACGGTGTAAATCTGATTCTGTATCAGTATCTACATTTTCATTCTAAGCTCAATTCCATTCTATGTTGAATTTTAATTAATCAATTAGCTGATTAATTAATTGTGTGTGCTCGCACATGCACATACACATGCCACAAAGTCAGAGGACAATTGTGTAATTCTATTCTCTCCTATCACGTTTGACTGTTAAATCATATTCAGGATTCTAGGCTTGTAGCAAGTACTGGCCTGTCTATTGAGTTGTTAATATATCTACTTTAAGCCATTTTAGGCAACTGTGAAAATTTATTCTTTATATACTACTGGATATGTTCTCAAAGCCAGACCTTAGGTTTATAAGAATCAGCATGCTCTTAGGGCCAGAGTTTCACTGGGGACAATATGTGGACATTTCATTCCACCAAAGCCTGGTGCAAGCTGGGGACAGCAAGCTGCTCCTGTGAGATGACCATGAGAAGCAGTCTTAGTAGTTAGCCGTGAAGCCCAAACTCTTTCCTTCTGAGTCTAAGGGTAAGAGGAGGCAAAGTGACTAAGGATAAGCCTTTGATGGGATGCTGACTCTGTTTCAACCTGTCTTTCCGATAGAGACTGAAATTTCATAATAAAAAGAAAGTCATTTTTCTAATGAATTTTCTTGGCCACATGAACTTGAGAAGACTCAGCATCATCTTCTCTAACCACTTCTACCATTAGTAAATGTGCTTGATTCTTTGACAGCCTCCAGATTGATGCCAGGGATAACGGATGATGCTTCCTTGCTCAGATCCTGTTCCTTATGAACTGTCCACACAATTGAGAAAATAAGATCATGGTGGGATGCTCAAGGAAGCCTCTGCCTGTTTTATTGCATATCATTTGTATAAATAGTTGACTTCATTTCTCTTTGTTTTTTTCTCTCCTTTGCTCATTTTGTCTCTTCTTCCCTTTCATCAGTTTTTATAATTAATCTTTTACTACAAATGTAATAATAGTTACTGCCATTATTTCTTGTTGGTTGGTAGAAGATTCTGATCAAAGATGCTAAATAATTTTTCCCATAGTTTCCTGAAGGATCAACTGAGCTTGTTTAACTCTGCTGTGCATTATCTTGAAGTCCACTGTTACCTATACTAATCCTCTTATTCTCCAAAAAAGAAAAAAAAATCCAAATGAAAAACCCCATACAGTTTGGTGGTAGAGATCTCTGGACACTTTTTCTCTCTCCTCTGTTACTCTGTAACGTAGAAGCTCAGTCTAGCTGACTTACTGAAATGTAAAAGCTTTAGCAGAGATTGGGTTGATTCATAGTTAGTCCCTAATCTTGATTACGTGCTAGCCATCTGACTGGAAGTCTTTGATAAAGTGTTGTAATGTGTGTCTAGAGTGGATTTTTCCATATTCAAGGTCATGACCAGGAAACTAGGAGAATTAATTTAGCAAAGCAATGTTATAAGTAAAATTATACAGCTCCCATTTGATTCAGTTCTCATGTACTTCTTATTTTCTTTAATCTGGAGCTAAGACTTCATCAAAAAACATCTAAGTGAGAATAACAATATGATAATGACTGATAATATAAATAACTGTAGGTATAGCTTTGTTCTTAAGACACATGATTACTGATAATAAATAGGAAGCACTCTGCATTTTATAGTGCTGTATTTGTGAATGCTCATGCACACACACACCATGATTTAAACAGCTGGATTTTACCCCTTCTATTTTTCAAATTTAAATTTGCATCACTTAAATATTCTTAATATTAAACAAATTAATGAAGATAGTTTGTGGATGATTTTACTGAGTGATTTGTTGTATACTTGATTTGTATAATATTTATTTTGAGATTACCAGTGCCTCTTTTGATTCTGTGACTTTGCAGTGAATTTGAAATAGACTTTTTAAGTAGAGTAAGACAGCTCTTTCATTCTTCATTTTTAAGAGTTTCATTCAGTGTATGGAATATATATATATATATATATATATATATATATATATATATATATA